>VYZS01101786.1:13465-30330 GCA_013400695.1 Neodrepanis coruscans | reverse complement strand
TCTTCCCTCCAGGGCTTTATCTCCTGGTGCTGTTAAGCATATCCCTGAAGAGGCCAAAGTCTACTCTCCTGAAGTCCGAGGCAGTGAGCTTGCTATGCACCCTCCTCACTTCCCTAAGGATCTCAAACTCCACCATTCCATGGTCACTGCAGGCCAGGCTGCCCTTGAACTTCACAGTCCCCACCAGCCCCTCCTCGTTTGTTATGCTGGTGTATGTCCAGCATAACACCTCTTCTCAATGGCTCCNTCTACCTATTTTGAAACTATATTTTGACAATCTGTATTCTTATCTCAGAAAAATGTGGAAAACAAACTTCTTAATAAACATTTTTATTCTTTGCAAGCAAACCTTTACAGTCTGTGGCTTTTACATGCTGGTGCAGAGTGTTCTGTTCACCCACTCATTAAAAAAAAATTAAGCTCTGTATGAAACAGAGGAAAATATTTTTCCTGAGAAATATGCAGGCATTTCTTTGAAGTATAAAGAGGTAGCCATGATGACCAGACATGATTACATTAGCTTGAACAAGTAGTTAACAATAAGGTACAAAGGAATCCAAAGGAGAGAGTATTCAAAAACAGTGGGAAAATTAGTGGTGATTTGCAAAAGATTAACAAGATATGTTTTTTAGTAGTTCCTTTTCTATTCTGGACGTAGGGAACATATCTGAATGTTCAGATGTACATGTGCAGTACTATGCAAATGTATGTGTCACATCTTATTCAGGGAATCTTTGTGGGAGGTGTAGCCTGTTATTAGGATGTCCTTTTTAAAACACTTAACATGGAAAACAAAGAAAAGTACAACTGAAATGTGACAATCAGTAACATAGCTCTTTAGGGTCCCATTCATAAATGCTGTGCTGTGCATGCATCTGTTAGTTATTTATTTATTCTGACAAAAATAGTATATCTTGATTATTTTATGTAAATGCAATGAGTTTGATTTAGTTCATTGCAGAAGATGATATGCGTCTAATGTGGCATATTATCAGTAACGTCTTCAAGGTACCAGGAAACCAAAGAACAAGAATGACATTAAAGACACCACTGATTTCACACAGGTACATTTGTGTCTCTCAACAGGTGTAAGTTACAAAAAGATCCATCCATGTAATTACTTAGCATATATGTCAGACTATGCCAACATTTCTACAGTGTCTTTAACATTACACTTTAACATTAGGAAATATTCTTTCAATCCTTCTCTTGCAATCTTACTGTATTTTAATCAAGGATCCAAAAGCTATGAACTGCATATAGGCATTGGCTTCATGTGTGGATCAAGTCTGTAAGACCTTGGCTGGATTTGAAGTAAGAAATCTAATTATTTTCTGTAAAAATAAGCCTTTTTGTGGTTGCTTGCAGGCTTTTTTAGTACTTTGGAAGGCACAAAATGTTGATGGATGAATCCTTCAGCTTCTTCTGTGGTCAGCACAAAAGGAAAGAGTCCTTTGGGGCATTACTTGTTTTCTGGAAATTCTATTTAAGACAGATGAAATGAATAGTCCTCTCTTTCTTCATTGACTGCAGAGAGAAAAGTTTGAGCTGGGTACCTGTCCAAGACAGTTGGCCAGTGTTGGACAAGGTGGATCCCATCTCACAGATAAGTCCTGTAAAGTGCTCTGCAGTCAGAAGAGTCTGAGGCATCAGCAAGTAAATCCTCTTTAGAGCCTTGCAACTGACCCTGATGCCCTGTCCTCTGCCTCCAGAAACAGAGGGGTGCCAGGTGTTCAGTCACTGCTGGCCCGTGGAACAATAGGTCATGTGTTTATGTAATAAAAGTGCTGATTTTGAAGTGCTATATAACTGCAAGTAATTAAGGACAACAATAATAATTCAGAGATCAGTAAAAATGTAACACTGTATTTCGAGCTAGCTCTGGTCAGCACAAATCTCAAGATGTTTTAAAGAGTCAGGTATTTGAAATACTGTGGAATTCATGGTAAGTGCAATTAGTCTAAGTTCTCTGGCCCAATTTCAGCGTAAGTAGTTTCTTGTACCTAACAAAGTTTCCCTAGCAGAGTGTAGCGCTTTCTGCCTCCTTCCTCACATTGCTGCAATAGAGAAGTGACTGCATTAAGTTGCCTCTGCGACTTCATTCTGCCCAGGCCAGGGACTCCCTTGGTCATCTGGCCACAGGCTGCAGCAGCCTGCCTGGGAGTACATGAGGATATCAAAATGAGGACAAGCTGCAAAGGTCTGGTGTAGTCACAGGAAGGATTTCCCCTATTTAAAATCTCTTTGCAGTAATTTATCCCAAGCACAAGGCTGGGTGGAAATTGGGTTGAGAGCAGCCCTAAGGAGAAGGACTTGGAGGTGTTGGTTGCCAAGAAGTTCAATATGACCTGTCAATGTGCGCTTGCCACCAACCAAGTCCAGGGCTGCATCAAAAGCAATGTGGCCAGCAAGTCAAAGGAGTCTGCTTTCATGAGACCTCACCTCCAGCATAAAGATGGAATGAGTCCAGAGGAGAATCATAAAGATGATCATAGTGTTGGAGCACCTCTCATATGTAGATAGGCTGAGAGAGTTGGGGCTTTTTATTCTGTAAATGAGAAGGCTTCAGGAAGATCATATAGCAGCCTTCCAGCACCTTCAGGCCCACAAGATTGCTGAACAGGAATGTGTGCTGGTAGCAATGTCTGCAAACTGAAAGAGGGTAGGTTTTTCTTAGCTATTACAAAAATATACTTTACTGTGAGGGTAATGAGGTATGGGAACAGGTTTCCCAGAGTAGTTGTGGATGTCCCATCCCTGGAAGCATGCAAGGCCAGGCTGAACGGTGCTTTGAGCATGGTCTAATGGAAGGTGACCCTGCTTATGGCAGGTGGATTGGAACTAGATGATCTTTAAGGTCTCTTCCAACATAAACCATTGTGCTATTTTATGATTTGTTGGAGTACATCCACATAATTCCACTGTCTGTTGTACTGTCCTAGCTGCACTGGAAAAAGAGATGGCTTTTAGAGGAAATGATACATGGAGTAAGATGTTAAGTTCTAGTTACATGTTCATATACTTTCACAGCAATGCCCTGTACCTCCCTCAGTTCTGGGTCCCATCTGCCTGCCTGGACTGTCTTGCTCAGCTCTGACATGTGCATGCATTAGAACAGAGGCTTGAGAGCATTTCTGTGTTTTAAACATCTTGAGAACCTGGATGACTGTGTTTGTTTGAAAAGCATTGTATTAAATGGAGCNNATGACTGTGTTTGTTTGAACAGCATTGTATTAAATGGAGCTATTCTAGAACCTCATCAATATTGCATATAGATTGTGGTGCACAGCATTTGTTTTCTTCTATTAATGTATCCTTTCTATGATGTTTTCCTTCTTTCTTTACCTTTCTCTACTGTCTTATTAGGATCCTTTCTAGGCCATGGTAAAAATCAGTTTATAGGGCTAAGGATTGTGTTCGTGCTTCATATTTGGAATTTGTCTCCTAGCATAGCACACGTAATTTATAATCTGAAATAAATCTACAGTATATTCATGAATATACTGTGGATATGTGGATGTTCATTTTAGCGTCACTCAGATTTAGAGTAGGACGACATAAGGTCACTGTGCAAGGAAGGAGTACAACATCTTGGTAAGGGACTTCCCTAAGAGTGCTCAGACCTAGTACCTTAGGTTAGAACTGTGCAAAATCCATGCCTTGCGCTCAGTTCCAAGAAAAGTTTTTTTTCCAAGCTGGAGATCAAAAGGCAACAGTAAGCCAAAGGATTTGCCCTTCAGAAAGTGGGGCAGGAGGAAGTTACCAGCAGATGCATGCTGCCATGGGCTGGTGAAAAGCTAGAGTACATAATCCTCATGCCCTGACTTGTTTTCTCAAAGTGGGGAAGGGAAAAGTTGCAGCTATTGAGGCACTTCAGGAGGTTAACAAACATAGGTAGGACTGTAAGGATATATGTGCTTTCTGTGTAAATTGATTTCTAACAAACCAAACAATGAGCAGACATTTGAGTATCTCAGTGTCACAATAACCATGGATATGTGAAAGAGTATGTGGACATCATGTGCAAAGCACAGCAGAAAAATTGTCCTTTCACTTCAAAGAGGCTCATGCTGGAGATTGTAAAAAGATCTACCTCATAGACACTATGGCATATAGAGTAATATTAACAGCTATCATTTCGGATTAAAGTGTAGTCAAATAACATTGGAGAAATGTCAAGGCTGTTCCGATGAAAATACTGATTTAGATGACATTTTCTCCTTAGGAGGGTTGTGAGTGTTGGTCATCTTTGAGTTTTGTTTATTGACTCTTTATTAGACATGCTAGGTTTTGACATCTACTGTGACTAGAAGAAATTCTAATCACATATACTGAAACTTCTATTCTTATATGTTTTGCCCTAAACATGAGATAAAAAATAAAGTTAGTTGAAGATAAAAATAGGTGAAAATAAAGTCAACTGAAGGCATGTACTTGCTGGAAACCAATCATCATATTCCAATAGCATGTGGTGGTAAAATCCAAGTAGCTTCGATTTTCCAAATTTCTTGAGAAAAGTGTTCAAGTTCATACTGAGAGGTTGATGGTAATTCCCATATCCCACAAAGAACTAGAAATTGATGCTTTTATAATATTTTGTGTATTTTAAAACTAAAATAGAATTGTCCAACACAGAAAAATAAGGGATTTCTGCCTTTTGAAAGCAAAAAATAAAGCTGCTTGCATAAATATTATTTCTATTGCTGAAATTGTAGCTTACATTTTGGTAATGTGCCTCATATCATTGTTGAAATCCTGTTAGTGTTATTTGACTGAATCAGTACAAAAAGTCACCTGCAGCTGGAGACTACTGGGTGCTGGATTGTTCTTAACTTTTTTTCCCTCTTTTGCAGCATAGGCTGATAAAAACTCTTCTTGAGGAAACTGTTGTGAGAGGCTCAAGTAGGGCAGGGAGATTCAGAGAAACTTGGACATGTTTCAGAACACGAACCTGAAAACCTCACACATTTGGAAGAAAAACGGGTTTGTGATGGTTGGTGCTCAACCTTCCACTGCTGCTGTCTGTGGCTTTTTCCTGTATGATGAGGGTGACACTTGTCTTTTGTGAAGTATTACTGCTACCCATCTGTCAGCTGATGATGATCATTTCCTACTCTGAAAGGATATTGTAAAACAATCATATATCCAAGAAAATGTCATCTGTGCAAGCTTGTTGATAAATTATTGTTAAATATTAACATAGTAGAAAAGGAGTGAGAAAGGAAGATCAGCACTTCAATTTTATCCTGTGCCACACTGAGTCTGTCTGATATTGCTTCTAGAAAGCCTGAAAGGCTCTGAGAAAAACATTTGAGCTAGACCCTCTGGAACAGATCTTTTGAGGCAAAATAGCCAGTGGAAAACTGCTATACTCAAAGTCCTAAAAATATTCATGATATCCCATCTTCTAATCAAAAGCTACAGGAACTTCTTAAGAAATGAAAACATGCAGAAGGCCTTAGAGAGAATGGTGATTATATATATACATATGTGTGTGTGTGTGTATGGTCTTTAAAAATCTGGTAATTATATAAATATATAGATGTGCAGACATTTAGATATGTAGAGATATTATCTGATGCTCCTAAACCTATTAAAATGTCAAAAGAGGAGCTGGCTGAAGCTGAACCCAGACAAGCATCAGGTGCTGCTGGTCAGAAAGAGATGTCTTTGAAGACCAAAGCTTTGTTCCCAAATTCTGCCAAGGTCATTGAGCCCTCATTTGACCAGCAGGTGCAATGTCATAGGTTCTGTCCGGTTCCACACAGTGAACAGGTGATGAGGGTTAACAAAATGCCTTTTTGAATTTCCTTTTTGCTGGTAATCTTAACAAGCACTTGGTCATGGCATCATATCCTCCATGCTGGCACAAAATAATTTGCTGAAGCCAAAGCTGATCCACAGTCTGTGAGCCTAGCTGGCTGCTCTCCTGTCGCTGCTGTGAGCTCCCCAACGTGGCTCCAGTCTTTGACAGTATCCAGTACCAGGAAGCACGAGGAAGGTGCCTTGGCTTCAGTTTTCAAATCCGTTGATGAGTGTATCAATCCCTAGCTACAGCAAAATTTGTGATGACAGCTCTGACCCTGGGAGACAGTGGAGGTGAGAGAATGAGAAACATAATGTGGGAAAGGCCCCAGCCCTGTGGAAGAGCCTTTGCTACTGGAGCAACACCTGGGCACTGGAAGCTGATCCTGATGTTAGGAAGCTGTCCTCCAAGGGAAAGCCTCTTCTCCAGCTTTTGTGCTAAAAAACAAAAAGCCCTGTTTATTCCTCATATCCTTTCACTTCTGTCAGGAGGAAAAGGAGAAAAATCACCAAAGTAGATTTCTCAGGCGGAGATTTGACTTTATAACACTTACGAGACTCCCTGAAGTCCACCAGGGGATTTACTGATACTAATGGTTTTGCATAAACAACATTCATATATTATGGCAGTGACAGAAGAATGCTCTAAGAGAGGAGAAATTCATGGTTATTTTAAAATACAATAAAATGAAAAGGACCGATTTACAGAGAGTTGAATAAATGTAAGCTAAATAGGACCAACTTTCTGCCAGAAACATCATTTTCAATAGCCACAACCTTGAGTGTTAACAGCAGCATTTTGGGGGACAACCCACTGTCTTACACACATAGATCTACTCCACATTCCTCTCATGAGTATATTAGGGAACACCTGATCATGTTACCTACAGCATTTTATTAAATTCATTCAGAAAATGAGCTGAGAAACCCACGGTCTTTCCTGGGAAATGTTTAAGCTATCAATTTGGTGGGCTGGAAATGAAAGTTAATCCTGCAAGGAACAAGTTAGAGTGATGGTCAGTGGGTCTACTGTCTCCACACTGTCACAGCACCCTGTATCTGGCAGCTGGAATCATCCCAGAGCCAACACTGAGCTAAGTATTCAGTATTTCCCTTCACTCCATATTTCTTTTTCTGCTTCTACCAGGCTGTTTGTTTCCTAGTTGACCCATCTGACATTTCTGCTAAATCCGACAACTGTCCTTGGAAGGACAAGAGAAAGAAAAAACAAATGGTGAGGCTGAAGCTGTGATACAAAGTTTAGTGTACCGAGCATTGCCAAAAGGAAGCCTGCACTCAGCAAAAGCTTTGTCCCACAGTACTGCCAGTTCCATACTCCAAGACCTGATTTCCCTGTGTCAGGACAGGTATTCAAGCATTTTGCTTAAAAAATAGCATCTTAAACTCAAATTAATTTAGAGTGAGATCATCCCACTGTAAATGCATTCTCAAGTAATATAGATACAATAGAAAGGCTTTTTCACCAAATTTTTCCCTACAGACATGGCAGGTCAGAGCCTTAACAACCTTCACTTGATGGTAAATCCCAGGGAACCATAAACAGCTTCGAGAAGAGTGATGTTAAGTCTGATACGTCATTGAGGGCTGGCCTGAGTGATAAATTCAGAGAAAAGTAAGGGCAACCTAGACTTGCCAATACTTTTGCAAGGATTTGCAGTCCTATTCTTCCCAGTGGCTCCTTTGATCATCTGTATCATGATCCACATTGGGCTAATTTCATACTCTGAACAGTGAGGGAACAGGGCCCATTGGGCTGCCAGCAAGGTGGCCACGGCTCGGGTGCTGGTGCTCTCATGGGCAGAAGAACCAAGGCTAGCTGGAAATGTCAGATCACATGAAGTAAATATGCTCCTTCAGCTCAACACCCACCTACCAGAACCAGCACAACCTACCTTATCTAATGCAAAATTTGTTTTCTAATGAAGTCAAGAGCTGGGAAAAAATAACAACTGTCTTGTTCCTGTTAGTGCCACAATCCCACATTTTGAACCATTTGGATTCATTTGCCATCATGCCAATAGATTTTTGTTTTACATTAGCTTTGACTTGAAATAACAAAAGCCTGTCTGTACATAGGGCTTCCTTGGTCTTATGCTGAGAATTTTGAGATAAAAGCACACCCAATTCAGACATGGCAAGAAGTAATATAAAGATGCAGAATACAACAAGGCATTATATATGGTAAAATGTCCTTTCAATTCCCAACTACCAGCCCAACCCTGCCCATATCCTTTAATGTGGCTAAACAAGACATCTGCTCTGCTCAGCTCTGCCAGGAAGGGGGCAAATACTCCAGGAGCCACTAGAATGTCATGCCATCTACCTTCAGGACAATTGTCTCTGCTCATCTCAAGCTTCTGCCAGAGTTGGCAGCCCTTACTAAATCCACTAGGGCACTTGAAGGTTGACAGGTGTTATGGGGTAAAACAAGTGTTTTCTGAAGTTATAACATTTCCCTTTCTCTCTTGTTGTTTTCCCCCTTCTGGGGGGATGGGGAGGGAGGTTGTAGAGTTTTTTTGGGGAGGTTTAGGAGTCTTTGGGGAGGGGAGAGGGAATGGGGTGTTTTAAACCTTGTTCTTGTATGTTTATAAAAGCAAGCAGGCAAACTCCGGGCCTTGCGACATGGCACAGCTCTGGTTCTGCGCTGGGTGTGGTGCAGGGGCTGCCTCATTCTCTCCCCGTGGTATGGTGCGGGCAGCAGGGGCGACTCTCGCCACCCCCCGTCAGTTTGCTCCACAAAAAAAAATTAGCCCAATGTGGATCATGATACAGTGGCAGTAGTGGGTGCAGTGGTGGAGGTGGGGGGATTGCCCTGTTCCATCCCCGAGACATGCGGCAGGAGCAGCCCTGTGGCCCCTTTCCCATGCTGGTTCGAAGCCCAGTGGCAGCAGCAGGCCAGGGTCATCTTCTTCCTGGGGGGAGTGCCGCTGCTGGTGTGTTCCCTGCACTGTCGCAGTGGCCCCACTGACTTGCCCTGCTGGTGTGGGCACAGCACCAAGCGCTGGCAGTTTCGGCCCGGCTGTTCCTGGTGCTGCACACATGCGCAGTGGGTTTCCCGTGCTCGCGAAATGCGGTGCCGAACAGAGAATGCCGGCAGCCCTCGCAGTGGGGGAAACCACCCCCCACGAGTGGCTGCTGCTGTCACGCAGGGTGAGGGCAGCCTGCTGCCGGTGCCTGGGGTCCCCAGGGTGCCCCGTAGTGCTCGCAGACATGGTGCTCGCAGGTGGCCCCGTTCCCCCTTGGGCTCTGGCCACAAGACATTTTGGCGGAAAGCACCGCCATGTTGCCTTGTGGTAAGGTCTTGTGGAGGGGAGGTTCCCAATGCTGTTAGCCAATCTGGAGGCGACCTGTGCCCGGGAGGGACCCCGTGATCATGCAGGATTAGACTCCCTAGAAAACAGTGATTTCAAAAGCCATCTTTCTCTTTCAGGGTTCATTGGTCGTCAGAGCTGCATCTCCACCCATCCCTGCTCAGCATTTTTGTGTGGCACGAGCAGCAGTGCAGCTTCAGCAGCAGTGGAGGCAGCACAGGGCTGAGGACCACATCGCTCACCAGCTGTGGTATTTTCTCAGTCCCCTTGGGGTCCCTCTGGGTTTCTTTTATTGTTCCTGTTTTCCAGGAAACCTCAGCGAGGACCCGGCGCGATTCTAGCTTCCTCCCTCACTCATCAGCTCAGCAGCCAGCTCAGAGGTGCACAGTCTGTCTTTCCGTTGTGTTTTGTTGTCGAGTTTCTTTGTAAAATAAAATTCTGTTGGTTGTTCTTGATTTTCTATTGCATCTTCTTGTCACTATTAATGCCCCTAGTGTCTAAACTAGGACATCAGGGAAAGTCATGTCACTCACTCCTAATGATGCTCTTAGAGAAAATACTACTCTTCCAATGAGGCAAGATTCATCAAATACATTTCAAATCTACATATTTTTGAAAAAGAAAAAGTACACAGAAACCCATGCATCAACTGGAGAGGTCTGAGGTAGCTAATTTTTCTTTGTGTCTTCCATAATAATCGATAACATGGCATGTTATTTGTATTTGTTCTTAGCAAATAACTTGCTGGTTTCAGTTGCCCACTAGATTTAATTCATCCTACCTGTCATATTGTTACAGCTTTTAGTTGGTTGTTAGTATGTGGTAGCACATGTAAGTACATCAATGTTAATATTCTTGTTGCGTTTAATTTGCATTGCAGAGTTTTATTCAAGGAAGCTGATTTCCATGTCTTGATAGAGGAAATTATTGGTAAAAATGATACAAATTGTCAAATTACAGTTCTGAATATTAAGAATCAAAAGTAAAAAATGCATAAGAAGCATCACTATGATAATTTCAATGAGCAGAGTGCTACCTCCTGATTCTCACATAGCAGCCAAAGGATTTGTGTGGGTGCATTCTGGCTCTATATTGTGCCAGAAGTACAGTAATAATTCTATTCTCTAAGCATCCTAGACTGACATAACATGGCTTTTTAAAATGTACTTCAAATAAGGAGGATTTCACTAACCCTTCAGAAGATGTGAAATGTAGATTCATAAAAGCCTGTTTAAAACATAAGAAACAAGTATCTCTTACTGGAAGCTTGTTTTATGTTCCTGAATGAAATACTTACAAAGCCAGTGGTTCTGTTATTTACACATTGTGTCACAATATAATTTTCTCTTCTTTATGAAAGAAGAAACAGCACGATTGTTTCCTTTATCTTTTCTTCAGCAGTATTGAATTTTGTCACAGGAAGGATGAGTTACATCATTAGACTCTGCGGTAATTAATTCACTGAGTTTCAGTGTTAGTCTACAGCGAAGGCAGGCATGGTTGCACCAAAATGAAAAAAAAAAAAAAAAAATTAAGTGAATCCCACATTCTTCTTCAGTGTGACTATCAATGTATCAATCGTGTATATTAAATTCTACAGCTCAGCTCATTGCTGCATCCCTATACCAAGACTTAAAATAGACTTAAGGTATCCCCTCTCTTGCACATAGAACTGTGATAAGTGTCACATAAATGCCTACATTTCACAATGGTGACGTAACTTGTCTTTATACTCCACATATGGATATCAGAAAACACCATGCACGTAAAATGCCTACAATGTTTCCATAGAAACTAATGTACTTTAGGCAGAAAAATGGAGTGAGATTTATAAAATTTATTAAAAAAGAGAAAAAGAAAAAGGTTAAAAAATGAAAGAAACCAAATCTTCTCACATTTTTGTCAAAATGCTCAGAAGATGTTCAATCCAGCCCTTTATAAAGTATCATTTAGAAACCAGAATTTGTTAGTGGTAATGATACTGTCCTGGACAACTAAACTATTAGCTTATATATTTTGCTTTGTTATCTGTATCTTCAGTAGTGTAATCTGGACAGTGGTTTACTTTCTGGCATCTTACAGATGAGCACAGTGCAGAGGTGCCTGTAAGATGGCTGTGTGCTCACATTTGCCTTTGAGGGCCTGACAGGGCTTCCTTGAGAGAGTTAAACCTCACACTTCAGCTTATGGTGCTTGATTGCTAAAGAGAAAAACAGAATCAGCTGAGGAGAAGGCACTATGACAGCCTTTCTTTCATGAATTTTATTGCAAAAATGTGAGAGGCAGAGCCGACATTACCTCTCTGGTCTCCCAGAGCAATTTCTGTGCTTGGAGTTGCAACAGGACTGAGCAGGAATATTTTCTAACCGAGCTGTGATGACCCTGGAGCTTGCATGGCAACATCCCTGTGTCCGTACGGTTTTTGGCACTGACAGTATATCCCATCCATTCCCAAGTTTGCAAACCATAGTTTCAATGTGGGCTTTGGTGCTCTGATCCTGGGTCAGAAATATTTCAGTGACAGAAAGGCATCTTCCCCCTTTTTGGCACCAGGCTGCCTGCATCTTGGCAACTACTTGCTGGTTGTCTCAGCTCCCAGTTGAGCTGAATCAGCACTGCTAGTGTGGCTGCTGCTGCCTCCTCTGAATTTGTAAGACTGCATAAATGTACAGGCAAGTCTGAAAGGGTTAATGCAGCAGAACAAGAGAAAGTGTGAGTGACATTCTTCTGTACTCATTTTCTTTGAGGGATAGGGAGCAGTGTTGTTTTGCTTGGCATGTCATCAAAACAGGTTTCCCAGCTCTACTTCAACTTTGATACAGACAAAAGACAGATGTTGCTATATATTTTTCAAAAATTTTCCTGTCCAAGTCTCTTGGTGCTCATTCTATTACTCCTGCATAATTCAGGTTTCTTACAGTGGCTTGATGTTCTGTTTGAAATTCTTCTTGGTTTTTTGTCCTCCCCTTTGCCAGTGGCTAACATCAAAATAATTTACCACAGGTCGGGGCACTGCTACAGTCAGGCATCAGCAGCACATTCCCAGGTCTCTTCTGTAGTCCCAGCCCTACCGAGGAAGCCTGGATTCCTCTGGGTCTTCAGTGAGGCATGCTGGACTATCCAAACAGCAACTTTCACACCAAAACCTAAACGAAGTTCTTAGTGTACTGTCATCAGTAGGGTTGTTTTTTTCCTAGGCTATGACCCATTAAGGGTGAAGTGTTTGCATCATTTAATAAGGGATATCACTGCCTAGAAGTGTGTGTCTGAGCTGTTTTGGGGAAGGAAAAGTAAAAGTAATTACATAGTTATGAGATGACTAAGTCTCCAAGAGGCTGGGGTAGTGGACAACAGAAACTTTTGTGAATTAGTCATCTCTTTAAAGTATCCCAGGTTCGCCACAAGCAAAACCAGTTTTTACCTGTTAGCTGACAAGTGCAGCTAATTTTCTAACACAGCACAAACTCCAAAAATCACAGCTGCCACCCACTCTTGTGGGGCTCAACAGGGAGAGACTTGACACAGAGATGGAATTATTGCCTTGTTTTGGCAGTGATCATTCCAGGTGAGGACTGAAACACTCATATGGATTTGTAGCAAAAAGCTAACAGCCAAAGCTAACAGGAGGCTGGATGTGTCCATAAACGTAGGCATGGAAGCATGTAATTTTAAAGCTCTGATGTCTCTAGTGTCTTCTGAACCCTATTTTAGGGTGCTAAGACTCTCAGCACTTTTACAGCAAGCCCTCTGGATGCATTTAGATTGCTTTGCTCCGTAGAGGGAACAAAAGTGCGACAGACGGATTCCTGCTTTCGGGCTAAGGGCAGTACTGCAGCATCAGCCCTGATGTGTCTTATCCTTCCCATGGGATCATTCTAAGGCATAAATAAGAATTAAGAAATGTGATCCTCCAAGTCAGTCTGCACGTTGACACAAATCTTTATTGCTTTAACTTTACATACTTAAGGTCTAAGCATTCCAGAAAGAACTGCCCCAGCAAGAGCAGTTCCAGCTGTAGGATGTGTCTGAGCAATACCAGTCATCTCCTAATCTACCTCAGCAGCAGCCCTTATAAATCTGATCTAGCAAAAGATTTCATTCTGTATAGACTTTAAATATGCTCTAGTCTTCCTTGACTTCAACAGAATTACTTTTATGTTTGCAGATATGTTCAAGCTTAAGCACTTCGTTAGATTAAATTTCTTTCTTTTTGCAAACAGTGGATACTTTTAAATAAAAGCAGAATAGAAAATGCTTGCTGCAGTCTATTTAACAGTGGGAGTCAGAAAAGGCTCTAAGAGTGGGTAAGATACAATAGTAAGATAATATTTATATCTCAAACTGACAAAAGAGATGTTAGTGCTTGGATTCTTCTGCACTTTGGGACCCATTTTGAACACCTTGAAGCCTGGATTTTCAGAGATAGAAAGTCAGTAACCCTTTAAAAATTGGGCTTATTTCAGGCATGCATGGAGCATCTTTAATATCCAGATAGTTCTTTAAAATTTTGTATCCCCTCCTTGAAGAGAGCTGCAGATAGCAATTTCATGCAACCTGTCTGCATTCTTCCCTAAAACACTATTAACTTACACTCAGATAAAGGTTCTTCTTCTGAAGGTCTCCTTCNCTAGGGCCAAACAGAGATTCTTCAGGAAGAGCACCTGTGCCCAAAGAATCTCAGATCTATCAGCAAAGCTGACAAGATAAAATGCTTGCCCTGTATCTAATAAAATCTCACAGCTTCTAATAAACAGTGGTGAAATATATGATTTTTTTAGAACATAATATTACTGCAGAAGAAGAGCAGCATATATTATCCATAGACAGCTGCTGACTGTGAAACTGGCACTACCTGTTGGCAAACAGACTAATTCTACCATTTCACTTATAGTAAGTAAAGTATTTACTTACAGTGAGCGCATACTTAGAAGCCCTCAATAATATTCTTTGTCCTACAGAGGCTGCAGAACTGAGCTTTTGGAGCTGAGAAGTTCTGGTCATTTTTCTGCCAGTTTTGAGGAAGATTTTGATGGCTATGCTCATGCTGAGTAGCAGCACAGAGCTGCACATGGTCTCAGCATGGATAATGTGCTAACTTGGGTGGTAAGGTATGTCATCCCAACCTCTTCTTGTGACAACACACAGTGTTTTCCACAAAGAGTAATGAACCTGCTTTCACAAACAACAGTAGATGTTTGCAGGTGATTCACACAATAAAAACCTGCTTTTCTGTTGCTGAGGTCTTAATCCTAGTTCCTTGCTTATGTGCAGACGTATTATAATTATGTCTCTCCACTGCAGTCTATGAACTTATTAACAGCTGTCTACATTCTTCAGTTGGGATGGACTCCCTTTATGTGATTTCCCTGTAAGCAACCATGTTTTTCTGCTCTCTTGGCTACCTTACTCGTGTCCATCTGCTAACATGGCAGGATGTTGCTTCCAAATTGGATTCTTGCTCCAGCAGAGATCCTGGGAAAAGTACAGGTTATGCAAGTAGTCTGTTTAACACTGGTTCGTAAGCGAAAAGGTCTTCCCCTGTGCCATCTCTGAGGAATTTACAACCTGTCTCTCTTTATGTTCTCTTCATACTGCAAAATCATCATGCTGTTCCTCCAACAGCCAGTGCTGTCTGGGCCAGATGGCCTTCTTTGTTGCCCAGCTGGAAAAGACCTGAGGTGATTCCTATAAACAGCCTGGAGATCCCAAATCGTGGGAGAAAGGAAGCAGAAGTTCAAGTGTTTCTTGTGGCCAGTGTGTACAAAGCCCTTGTTGCCATATTCCTTTAGCTGCTGAAAAATCAGAATAATGGCTTTGAGGTGGTTGCAGTTCTGAAAACTTTATGTCTGAGTTAATACACAACTAACTTGTTGTAACTTCTGAGGCAGCAAGCTGAAAGTAACTTGGATTTGGCAGATTTTTTTTTTTTGGAAGGTGACTTCTTCAACATAAAAAGTAAGCAGTTCATAACCAGAAGAATATATTTATCAGCAGAAAAAGGTAAAAATGAATGAGGTCAAAAGACCTCCTGGTGACTAATATCTTGTTACTCACTGGCCCATAAAAATCACTTGAGCTGGAAAAGAGTTTACATTTCTTTTATGTAAATTGTGCTGAGGATGGCTGGCAATACTTTTGGACCAAACTAAACAGCAGAACCAGAAGTGCCTGTTTACTCTAAGGAAGCAAACATCTTCATTTGTACAACCGGCCTTAAAAGTAACAATGTGTTACAGTGCTTGCTGTCATGAAACTCAAGAAAAGAATTCACGTGTGAGAAGCTTCATTAAAATGACTCTTCAAAGTACAAAGCATAGGCTAATGAAGAATATTTATGCACAGAAAGGTCATAATATATTAGGGCATTCAGTCAAATGTGCAAGATCTAGAAAGTGCACCTTTTTTTCACCAAAAAAGCAACACTTCAATAGAAGAAAAACTGCAACTCTCCTTAGCTGCCAAAAGGCCAATTGTCTGTGTTAAAACTCATTGACATAGCTTGTAGTAAGTGGGACTGTTGAATGAATGGCTAATTGAGGTGTTTGATGATGACCTCTTTAATTTTTTTAACAGAGGCACTAGGCTGAGAGAATCAGTTTCATGTACACATAGAAGGAAGCAAGAGGAAAAAAAAATCAGTGTAGGAAAGAAACTGAAGTGTTGCAGGCACTTACTTCTTTAGTATAGTTCACATGTATAGTTGCATAGAAATTACCTCTCATTTCTCACTTCAGAATATGATGAACTATTTGAAATTGCTCTTCAGTTGGGAACCACTTCCCTATGCCATGCAGGAGAGCTGTGTTTAGAGCCCCTGAAACTGATTAATGTGATACAGTGACAGAGAGGAATCAGCTCAGTTCTGATTTATTTATTGTGAGCTGAGCTAAGCTAATTAACACTGCTCTGCTATTTCTGGAGCATTTTCAGTTGGTATTAGCTATGCTTGGTCTTATTCATGTTACCTGTGTTATCTGCTACACAGTACAACTACACCTTGAGAGAGAAAACACCTGGTGTACTGCATCCAGCTCTGTATCCCTCAGCACAGGAAAGACATGGACCTGTTTGGGCCGGTCCAGAGGACACCACAAAGATGATCAGAGGACTGGAGCACCTCTACTATGAAGACAGGCTGAGAGAATTGTGGTTATTTAGGCTGGAGAAAAGAAGGTTCAGCCTGGAGAAAAGAAGGTTCTGGGGAGACTTTCTAACATACTCCCAGTACTCAGTGGGGGCTTATAAGAAAGATGAGTACACTTTTTAACAAGGCCTGTTGTGATTAGACAAGGGATATATGATTAAAGCTAAAAGATGACAGATTCAAACTAGATATTGGAAGAAATTTTTATGATGAGGATGGTTACGCATTGGAACACATTGCATAGAGAGGCTGTGGTACCCTAACACTGGAAGGGTTCAAAATCAGGTTACATGGGGCTTTGAGAAACCCGATTTAGTTGAAGATCTCCCTGCTTATTGCAGGGGGGTTGAACTAGGTGATCTTTAAACTATTCTATGATTCTCTGAAATAAATCAATCCCAAGGAAAGAAAATGGCCACTCCTATCTTTGCTATGGCATTTTTTAACCACTACTGAGTCTCAGAGTGGCTCTGTTTCAGGAAAGTTTGTTGGGAGGAAAGAGGAGTCACTAGCCTGCCTAAGGAAAGGAGGAAGTTGCAGTGAAATGGAGCTGGAGAGCTCATTTTAATGGAGTGTTAATGGGT
>VYZS01101783.1:775-16365 GCA_013400695.1 Neodrepanis coruscans | reverse complement strand
AAACATGTTACAGCAGTTACCCTGAAATGTATTTAATTTATCTTGCTTATTTGTTCTTTTTTTTTGTATTCAGACAAGATTAACGTATAAACTTCACATGTAAATGTACACCATATATCTTATGTATATAGAAAAGTATTAAAAGCTACTGTTGGACTTAAGAAACACCCTCCATATATCTCTTAATTTTCATTATGCAATGTCAGTCTTCGCTATTCTTCCACAATTGTCATGTCTCAACTTTTAGAAATCAAAATTGGTTGGCTCAGTAGATGAGGGGAGAACAGTGAATGTTGTCTGCCTAGACTTCAGTAAAGCTTTGACACTGTCTGGCATAAGATCCTCAAAGAGAAGCTGATGAAATAAGGGATGAGTGAGGAGACAGAAAAGTGGACTGAAAATTGGGTGAACAGCCAGAGAGCAGTGAATAATGACGTGAAGTCTAACCCAGAAACTACTGCTGTATCCCAGGGGTCAGGACTGGGTCCAGTCCTCTTCGACACCTTCCTTAGTGGTTTGGGTGATGGGACAGTCTGTATCCCAAGCAAGTCTGCTGGTGACACCAAACTGGGAGGAGTGGCTGATGCATCAGAGGGTTGTGCTCCCATCCAGGTTGTCCCTGACAGGCTGGAGCAACAGCCTGACAGGAATCTCGTGACATTCAATAAGGGGAAGAGCCAAATCCTGCACTTGGGGAGAAAAACTCCATACACCAGCACATGCTGGGGGCTGCCTATCTGGCAAATGCCTTTGCAGAAAAGGCCTGTGGTGGTTCTGCTGGGCACCAAGTTGAGCACAAGCCAGCCATGTGCTCTTGTGGTAAAGAAAGGCTAATGGTATCCCAGACTGGCTTACACAAACTGTTGGCAGCAGGTGGAAGGAGGTGATCCTTCCTCTCCATTCAGCACTGGTGGGGCCACACTTGTACTGCTGGGTTCTGTTCTGGGATCCCCAGTACAGGAGAGACATGGAGCTACTTGAGAGAGTCCAGCAAAGGGCTAGCATCAAGATGATGAAGGGAACTGGAGCATCTCTTCCCAGCAAAAGCTGGGAGAGCTGGGACTGCTCAGGCAGAGAGGAGAAGGGTCAGGAGGCATCTCGTTCATATGTACAGATATCTGAAGGGAGGTGCAAAGAGGACAGAGCCAGGCTCTTCTCAAGGGTGCTCAACAACAGAACCAGAGCAGTGGGCACAAACTGAAACACAGCAGGTTCCACCTGAACACCAGGAAATACTTTTTCACTGTGGGAGTGACTGAAAACTGGCATAGGTTGCCAAGGGAAGGTGGTGGAGTCTCTGGACAACATGCTCCAGTCTGCCTTGCTTGAGCCATGGGGTTGGTTGGATCTAGAGGTTCTTTCTAACCTCAGCCATTCTGTGATAAATTATGTGAGCCTAAATTGTGATTGAAATTATTTATAGATCACCTTTTTCAATAGCAGATCTCCCTTTCACAGGTTTTAGAACACAAAAATTTAAAATATGAATTTGGGAGTTTTTCCAGTTTGCCACACTTCTGTTCAATAATTTCTACAGATTTCCTCTAAAAAGGTAATTAAATTATCCACAATTTTCAGATTACCAATCCTTCAAAATTTTCAAGATATCAGTTTTCTTTCTCTATACTGCACAAGGAGAAAAATAAATATCTCAAAACCTCCTCTGGGATAAAACAAATAATTTCTTTCCCACTCCCCATCATTGAAGCCCAAGTGAAATACTGGCACCAACAGAATCAACAGAAGATTGCCGCTCAAAATTACCTTTAGGCAAGACAATATCTTTATGGATTTTATTATGCTCTCCATTTTAAGTGTAAAGAAATTATTTTTACAATGATAGAATCTCAAAGCAGTGAGCTTTCTGAAGTTCAGTCTCTGTGAAGTTACTCACATTTTTAATTAATGCCATGAAGGCACTCAAATCTCTTTTGTATAATACATTGAATTTGAATAAGTTAAAACAGCAACAAAAAAGGTAACCTTTCTAATAATTTCTCATTCTCTGATTCCTATGAATTATTAGCAGACAGTCTGCTATGTGTGATAAAATCTGTATGATTTTATATCCAATGAGCCTGCCCTTAGCATCTACAGATGGGTCAAAATTTCATGTCTCCATTGCCAATTAACTCTACTGGATGTTACTACACATATTTTGAATAGGGATGCAAAGTAGAATTCAGTATATTCTTGAAAGGATAGCATTCAGTCTCTGTGCTGAATTTTCTGATGCTGGGAGATTTGAATTAGACTTTTCCAGCTATTTAAACTTTATTTTTGACATGTAATATAGACATGCAAAATAACACAGTGTTAGTTATCTCATCATGAGGACTGACAAGATCACAAAGCACATTAGCTAAGTGGTATTTATCTCCCCACCTTTAATCATTAGGGAAGGATTGGTAGGGTGAAATACACAGCTAATGTTGGATTCAGAGACCATGACTCAAGGAAAAAGATTTGCCTAACATGGCCTCTGGCTTATTGAATAAAGAGATTGCAACAGGTAAAGGCTTAGGAGTAAAAGGGAAACAGATTGATGCAATACACTCCCTGCACTCAGCAAACACATTACATTGTGTAGACAGACAGCCTGTTTAAAAAAGTGGTTGTAGTGAAAAATAAATATTCAAAGTCAGCACTGGATGTGTAAAAAGGGGGCCTGCAAGGTGACAGGACACAATTTTCCAAGGAAAGAAGTTGGAGAAATGGCGTGTAATTACATGTGAACAGTAGAAAAGTATCTGATTGTTTTTAAAGCCTTAAAGGAATAGGCTTTGGTGGACCATATGGTCTGCTGCCCTAATACACTACTGTCTATTTTGAAATAAAGGTCCTTGCTGTCCAGTTGCAGAATAGATTGGGTGCTGCATGTGCAATGCAGGTCTTCTGAAAATGTATAGAAACCATAACATCTTTTTGAAAGAACCACAAAGAAATGGAAAGCAATCCTCACAGCACACAGTGCAGCACAATCCCCTGCATATCTGCAGGCACTGCTCAGAGCTGGGTCCAGGAGGACATACAAGAGTCTCTGGTATTCAGAGCTGGAAGAAGAAATACAGTAAGAAGAAATACAGCAAGAAGAAATACAGCCCTGTCAGCCTGATCTCCGTGCCAGGAAGGGTCATGGTGCAGGTCATCTTAAGTGCTGCTATGTGATACATACGGGACAGCCAGGGGATCAGGCTCAGGCAGTAATGGGTTATGAAAGACAGGTCCTTCCTTACCAAAATGATTTTCTATCACAAGATGACCCACTTAGTGGATGAGGAAAAGGTAGTGGATGAGGAAAAGGTTGTGG
This sequence comes from Neodrepanis coruscans, assembly GCA_013400695.1. Classification (NCBI taxonomy): domain Eukaryota; kingdom Metazoa; phylum Chordata; class Aves; order Passeriformes; family Philepittidae; genus Neodrepanis; species Neodrepanis coruscans. Next base: position 13,055 of record VYZS01101783.1, on the reverse strand, counting down.
ATGTTGCCTACCTGGAGTTTAGTAAAGCCTTTGACACCATTCCCACAGCATTCTTCTGGAGAAACTGGCTGCTCATGGCTTGGATGGGTGTGCTTTTCACTGGGTAAAAAGCTGGCTGGATGGCTGGGCCCAGAGAGTGGTTGGGAATAGAGTTACATCCAAGTGCTGGCCAGTCACCAGTGGTGTTCACTGGGGCTCAGTCTTGGGGCCACTTCTGTTTTATGAGGAGTGACTGAGGGAGCTGGGGTTGTTTAACCTGGGGAAAAGGAGGCTTCTTGAGGAGGAATAGTGAAGAGGGTGTTGCTGATTTCTTCTCCATGGGATCCAGTGAAAGGATATGGGCAGACAGTCCACTAGCTTCTCCCTCTTGCTCCATTCTCCCCACACTTGTCCCCTGTTCTGTCATGTGGCCCCTCCCAAAAGCTGTAGTCCTTCAAAATAAACCTGCTGCCTCAGGGACTCTGCACAGTTTCTTCAGGAAATATCCATGTACTCCAGTGCAGGGACTTCTGTGACCTGCACTGTGGATCCATTGCCTGGACCATCTCCTGTACTTTTCCTCCTCCTTCTTTCATGTTGCTAGTTGCAGGGCTGTTCCTCACACTTCTTTCCTCACTCCTCACTCTGCTGGGCAGCATTTTGCCTTTTCTCACAAGGGTCTCCCCTACAGCTCCACCACTACCAAGCCTGGATATCTGTGCCAAAGACATGGATTTACCTGTACCAAGAGTGACCTTCTCAGCTGCCTGGGAGACATAGGCAGTACTCCCACTTTGAATGAGGAGTGTAGGAAGAAAAGAAGGAGGTCTGTGTACAAAAGACTGTCTCCCAGCAGCATGAAATTGTGTCCAGAGGCAGACAAAACTCCACCTTTGAGTCAAAATCTGACGATCAGAAATAGGTAATGTGATGGCCTCTGCAGGCCTTTGGGAGTTCCTTTGATGGGTCCATCCTCCTTAAAGGAACAGCTCAAGGAGAAGCAACAAGACCCCAAGATGGAACTGCTGATTTCAGTAGCATCTTTTGAAGCCAGTTCAGAGGTGTTCCAGGGCATGGGAAAAGACACAACAAGGAGATGTCAAGAACATCAGGAGAAGAGGAAACAGGAAGGTGCTAAGCATGTACACTTCAGTGTAAACACTGCAAACATATATTGTGGCACAACTTCATCTCTCTGCTAAAGAGGGGAGATGAAGCCAAGGAGTACCATCCCACAGCACAGTCTTGCCCAGACACCCACAGACACAGGATTTCTTGAAACAAAAGAACAATTTCATTAATGTATTCACAAGAGGTAAATCCCTCTCACATCTCCTGGCAGAAGGAGCATCACAAATGGGAGCAGGTGCAGATGCTGTGCAGGAAGCAGGGATCTGGCTTCTGTTTGTCTTGTCAGTCAGGAGATAAGGAAGCACAGCAGATTCTCCAGCAGGTGATGCACATGGCCACAGGGGTGTCTCACTGTCAGGTCAACCACGGTGCTCAGCTCTGGTGGAAAAAGTGCACAATGGGTGGTCTCAAAGGCATGAGAAGCAGGTGGTGGGTGATGTTGTCCTTGAGTGCACTCAAGACTTTGTAGGTGCTGCCTGCTCTCATGGCTGGAGGCAGCCCTCAGAAAGTTGCTTTTGGAAAGGGCTTGGCAAAGGCACCAAAGGTCCCTATCTTATTCAGGGGTTTGTCTTGAGTGTTGTAAGGGTCTGGTTTGTCTTTCCAATCCTCCTCCTTCATCTGCTCCTGGGTACTGCTGGAGGCTCCCCACTGGCTGCTGCTGTTAGAGCCAGAGCTCCTCTGCCTGGGCAGCCAGTAGACAGAAAAGAGCATGAGAAGGATTTCAGCAGAGGCCCAGAACGAGCAGTGCTGGCAGACTGAGAGGAGCACAGGAGGTAGGGAGATGGTGAATGGGGCAGTGGAGACAGGAGATGCAGGGGCCTGGGTGGGATAGGGGGCGAAAGAGACTAGAGGCAGCAAGGAGAAGCTTGGGTAGCACTGCAGAGATGGGGGCATGTCCCCACATGCCCCACATCCCCACCCCATCCCCATCTGGCTGCAGCCCCAGGCATTTTTGAACCCGGCCTTAGAGCAGCACCTGCCCTACCCAAGAGGCTCCCCATAGCTCCTGGATCCTTTCCCCATCCTTAGAAACATCCCTGGGGACTGGTGCTTCTGTTTCAGCCCTTGCTCAGCCCAGCCTTCCCCCCACCTGCTCCACTCACTCATGCCTTGACCTGCACTGCAGCGGCACTGCCAGATTGGGCATCTGGGGGCTTGTATATTAGGAATTAAAAGAAAACTGAGAAGAATCTTAAGCCTTTACTGGATAGGGGTTGGGGGAGGTAACACAGTGATTAAGTAGGAGGAAGAGGCTCAGGTACTTAATGTAAGGTCTGCTTCACTAACCTGATCTCCTCTCATAACAAGATGATCCACTTCGTAGATGAGGGAGAGGTTGTGGGTCTTGTTTCTCTGGAGTTTAGTAAAGCCTTTGACACTTTTTCCCACAGCAATCTTCAGGAGAAAATAACTTCTTACAGCTTGAACAGGTGCACTCTTTGCTAAATAAAACTGGCTGGGTGACTGTGTCCAGACATTTGTGAGGAATGGAGTGAAATTCAGCTGGTACCCAGTCACCAGTGGTTTCCCCAGGCCTCAGAGGGGAGTCCTGTTTATCATTTTTAACAATGATCTCAATGAGAGGATCAAGTGCACCCTCAGTCACTTTGCAGATACCCCCAAGTTGGGCAGGAATTTTGATCTTCAGAGGGATCTGGACAGATTACATTGAAAGGCTAAGGCCAGTGTTATGAGGTTTAGTAAAACCAAGTGCCAGGTCCTCATTTGGGTCACAGCAACAATCCAGGCTTGGGGTAGAGTGGCTGGAAAGCTGCTTGGTGGAAAAGGACCTGAGTGCCAGTGACAGCAGCAGAACATGAGCAAGCATGTGACCATGTGGCCAAGAAGGCTAATGGTATCCTGGCTTGTATTAGCATTAGTGGGACCAACAGGACTAAGGAAGTACATAATTACCCCTTGCAATTACTTTGTTCGAGGCAGGAGACGTTCCATAAAGGCTTGAATCATCTGCGGACTGCTCAGCTATATTGAAGAACATGGTGAGACTGCTCTGTCAGTTTTTTCCTACTTGCTTATATTTTTGTGTCTCTTTTCCTCTTCCTAAATATTCATATTGTAAGTGTAGAACAGATCAAGTACTGCTGATCACTTTAAAAGAGATAGAAATGAGATCACCCTGCCCTTTGAGTAAAACCATAGCAACCACATCAACTTGCAAGTCAGTGAACTATAGTAATAACATAAGTCATTTTAAGGTCAGAACTTAAAAATTTTAAGGAAGTGAGCCTATTAAATTCAGTGGGAAATTGAAAACCTGAGATGAACTAAAGGAAGAAAGGAAGCAGCTCCAAGACAGGCTTTTTAACTATAGGCATTGCTATCTATCCCTGCCATTACAGAGTCCTGCTTCAGGAGCTGTGAGAATCTTTCCCAGCTTGGCTGCTCTTTTTTATATATTTAAGTAAAGGATGGCAATGGAAACAATGTAGTAGATGTTATAATGCCTTCCAGGGTTAGCAGGCAGCCTATGCAGTACCTTTTAAACAGCTCTGTCACTGCAGGTGTTAAAGCAAGACTTACCCATAATATTCCTCCTTTAAAAACACCCCCACTGTAATTTCTATCTGGAAAAAGAAGCCACAAACATCAACATATCCAGATGTGCTATGTGGCTACTGAGTTCTGGAAAGAAAACCTGATTCTCCGTGTCTACAGACCACATGGGAGCCCTGGACATTTCAAAGAAGAAATGGAGTCCTTCCTTGAATCTGCAATTGAAGATGAGCAACAATTGCGGGGCTGCATCAGGTAAAAGGAAACAGGAACCATAGCAGTGGGACAAGAAATAATGGGATCAAACTGAAAGAACGAAAATTTATGTTAGATATATAGGAGAAATTTTTTAATGTGAGAGTAGTGAGGCACTGGAACAGAGTCCAGAGAAGTCCAAAGAAGCCATGGATGCCCCATCCCTAGAAGTGTTCAATGCCAGGTTGGATGGGGCTCCGAGCAACTTGACCTAGACGAAGTTTGCCCATGGCTAGAGTGTTGGAACTAAATGATCTTTAATCTCCCTTCCAACCTCGACCGTTCTATGATTCTATGAAAAGACAGAGGCAGAAAGTGTTCAATGGTACAGTATCACACCTTCCTCTAGGAAACAGATCAGCAGCTGATCAGCCCAGAACTTCTACATTTGACCCTTACTTTACAGTTCTCATCCTTAGNTGGGTGGTCTCAAAGGCATGAGAAGCAGGTGGTGGGTGATGTTGTCCTTGAGTGCACTCAAGACTTTGTAGGTGCTGCCTGCTCTCATGGCTGGAGGCAGCCCTCAGAAAGTTGCTTTTGGAAAGGGCTTGGCAAAGGCACCAAAGGTCCCTATCTTATTCAGGGGTTTGTCTTGAGTGTTGTAAGGGTCTGGTTTGTCTTTCCAATCCTCCTCCTTCATCTGCTCCTGGGTACTGCTGGAGGCTCCCCACTGGCTGCTGCTGTTAGAGCCAGAGCTCCTCTGCCTGGGCAGCCAGTAGACAGAAAAGAGCATGAGAAGGATTTCAGCAGAGGCCCAGAACGAGCAGTGCTGGCAGACTGAGAGGAGCACAGGAGGTAGGGAGATGGTGAATGGGGCAGTGGAGACAGGAGATGCAGGGGCCTGGGTGGGATAGGGGGCGAAAGAGACTAGAGGCAGCAAGGAGAAGCTTGGGTAGCACTGCAGAGATGGGGGCATGTCCCCACATGCCCCACATCCCCACCCCATCCCCATCTGGCTGCAGCCCCAGGCATTTTTGAACCCGGCCTTAGAGCAGCACCTGCCCTACCCAAGAGGCTCCCCATAGCTCCTGGATCCTTTCCCCATCCTTAGAAACATCCCTGGGGACTGGTGCTTCTGTTTCAGCCCTTGCTCAGCCCAGCCTTCCCCCCACCTGCTCCACTCACTCATGCCTTGACCTGCACTGCAGCGGCACTGCCAGATTGGGCATCTGGGGGCTTGTATATTAGGAATTAAAAGAAAACTGAGAAGAATCTTAAGCCTTTACTGGATAGGGGTTGGGGGAGGTAACACAGTGATTAAGTAGGAGGAAGAGGCTCAGGTACTTAATGTAAGGTCTGCTTCACTAACCTGATCTCCTCTCATAACAAGATGATCCACTTCGTAGATGAGGGAGAGGTTGTGGGTCTTGTTTCTCTGGAGTTTAGTAAAGCCTTTGACACTTTTTCCCACAGCAATCTTCAGGAGAAAATAACTTCTTATGGCTTGAACAGGTGCACTCTTTGCTAAATAAAACTGGCTGGGTGACTGTGTCCAGACATTTGTGAGGAATGGAGTGAAATTCAGCTGGTACCCAGTCACCAGTGGTTTCCCCAGGCCTCAGAGGGGAGTCCTGTTTATCATTTTTAACAATGATCTCAATGAGAGGATCAAGTGCACCCTCAGTCACTTTGCAGATACCCCCAAGTTGGGCAGGAATTTTGATCTTCAGAGGGATCTGGACAGATTACATTGAAAGGCTAAGGCCAGTGTTATGAGGTTTAGTAAAACCAAGTGCCAGGTCCTCATTTGGGTCACAGCAACAATCCAGGCTTGGGGTAGAGTGGCTGGAAAGCTGCTTGGTGGAAAAGGACCTGAGTGCCAGTGACAGCAGCAGAACATGAGCAAGCATGTGACCATGTGGCCAAGAAGGCTAATGGTATCCTGGCTTGTATTAGCATTAGTGGGACCAACAGGACTAAGGAAGTACATAATTACCCCTTGCAATTACTTTGTTCGAGGCAGGAGACGTTCCATAAAGGCTTGAATCATCTGCGGACTGCTCAGCTATATTGAAGAACATGGTGAGACTGCTCTGTCAGTTTTTTCCTACTTGCTTATATTTTTGTGTCTCTTTTCCTCTTCCTAAATATTCATATTGTAAGTGTAGAACAGATCAAGTACTGCTGATCACTTTAAAAGAGATAGAAATGAGATCACCCTGCCCTTTGAGTAAAACCATAGCAACCACATCAACTTGCAAGTCAGTGAACTATAGTAATAACATAAGTCATTTTAAGGTCAGAACTTAAAAATTTTAAGGAAGTGAGCCTATTAAATTCAGTGGGAAATTGAAAACCTGAGATGAACTAAAGGAAGAAAGGAAGCAGCTCCAAGACAGGCTTTTTAACTATAGGCATTGCTATCTATCCCTGCCATTACAGAGTCCTGCTTCAGGAGCTGTGAGAATCTTTCCCAGCTTGGCTGCTCTTTTTTATATATTTAAGTAAAGGATGGCAATGGAAACAATGTAGTAGATGTTATAATGCCTTCCAGGGTTAGCAGGCAGCCTATGCAGTACCTTTTAAACAGCTCTGTCACTGCAGGTGTTAAAGCAAGACTTACCCATAATATTCCTCCTTTAAAAACACCCCCACTGTAATTTCTATCTGGAAAAAGAAGCCACAAACATCAACATATCCAGATGTGCTATGTGGCTACTGAGTTCTGGAAAGAAAACCTGATTCTCCGTGTCTACAGACCACATGGGAGCCCTGGACATTTCAAAGAAGAAATGGAGTCCTTCCTTGAATCTGCAATTGAAGATGAGCAACAATTGCGGGGCTGCATCAGGTAAAAGGAAACAGGAACCATAGCAGTGGGACAAGAAATAATGGGATCAAACTGAAAGAACGAAAATTTATGTTAGATATATAGGAGAAATTTTTTAATGTGAGAGTAGTGAGGCACTGGAACAGAGTCCAGAGAAGTCCAAAGAAGCCATGGATGCCCCATCCCTAGAAGTGTTCAATGCCAGGTTGGATGGGGCTCCGAGCAACTTGACCTAGACGAAGTTTGCCCATGGCTAGAGTGTTGGAACTAAATGATCTTTAATCTCCCTTCCAACCTCGACCGTTCTATGATTCTATGAAAAGACAGAGGCAGAAAGTGTTCAATGGTACAGTATCACACCTTCCTCTAGGAAACAGATCAGCAGCTGATCAGCCCAGAACTTCTACATTTGACCCTTACTTTACAGTTCTCATCCTTAGCTCCAGGGTCAAACCAAAATATTTACAATTCCACATCACATTATGCTGAAAAATGAGCTGTTGCAAAATGAGATACCCATTTTGAAACTACCTAAATGGAATCACAGGATTACAATTAAAAATTGTTTAATTACTTTTTGTCAGTCTAACAGTCATGATCCACTCCATGCTAGATACTACACCCCTAACCAAAGTGTCAAAGGTTCACTTAGAATTTATAACTGCAACAACCAAAGATTGTTCATGTGATCAAAGTGCTTCCCATAATGGAAGGGTATTCCTTTGGCACCATGGAAGCCAAAGGAAAGAGAAGAGGAATGGGAATGTTCTCTAGAGCAAACCAAGTGAGTCCACTGTGGGTTACTCTCCTGTTCACACACTACCTGCAGAATGATGGCACAGCAGGACAGCCTTTAGTACAGGGAGCCACAGGGCTTTACCAGCCAGAGCACATCCCACCACAAGGAAAACCTGGAGATGGCGGCCACGCCCATCCAAGATTCCAGATGGTCAAGACAGTTCATGGCAATGAGAAAGGTTCAGGATCAATGGAGGAAGCAAATCCTGTCAGTAACTCCTAAATTAATGCCTTTTAGTGCCTCAGGACCCTGACACTAAGTGCAGTTGAAAGGTAAGATTTCAGCAGGATTTTTTTACCGTCACCATGTGCAAGTAACACAGAAAATTGTATTTCCCTGGCATAGTCAGTGTATATTTTCACCCAAAAGGTGGTTGTTACAGGTCATCAGAATACTTTATTGCCAGAAGAACTGTCAAAAGTCATCTAGGAATAAATAATTCTTTTTTTTTCTGCTTAGAACGCATGGTTCATGAGCAAGGAGAGCTCACAAAGCATCATATTCTAGTATGGCACACCTACATATCACATGCCTGGGTTTTTTCAACAAAACTCTACTTTTACAACCCAGTAATTTATTAATTTGAGGTTTAGAGCCTCCTGTCTGCATATAGTATGTTCAATATTAATTGATTTTTTAGGTAACATTATTTGTTAAACACTCATTTTTCTCAAATCTGCTGCTCAGATAAAAGAGCAAAACCAGAACAAGGTGTGAAGAGGGAGGAAGAGAGCTCTCCAGAAATTAGATAATTTTTGCATTAGTTCATTAGTACTTCAGAGAGGTTTTGTAACTCCTTTCAGATCTCGTTCTTGTCTTTCTCTAGGATCTCTCCACTGTGTAGAACGTGGCTCTGGGATGTTAAGTAGTCATATAATGTTGCAGCAGCAAATTATTTTCAGCCTCATTTTCAAGCTTATGTAACCATGCCTGCTGCCTGTGTGTCTGCTCCCTCTGTTCCCAATTACTTTTGGAGCCTTTGTTTCATAGACACCACCACATTTGACAGAACTGGACTGACACAGTTCCCAAAAGCTTTGTGAAAAGAGCTGGGGTCAGGAGAGGAGACAGAATGAACTCAACCTTTATTTAGCATCAGAGAATCCATTGTGAGCTCAAGCCTAAGTCTTACTTCCATGCACATACCTGTGTTTACAAAGAGCAGTGAATATTAGAAGCATTATCTTTTGTACTTTTTTATTTTCTGGTGAAGAATAGATTGCAATTTCACAAATAAAAATCACAGAATCAGAGAATCATTTATGCTGGAAAAGATCTCTGAGAGTCCAACCACTAACCTAGGACTGCCAAGTCCACCACTAAACCATGTCCCTAAACTCCACATCTACATATCTTTTAAACAGCCCATGGAATGGTGACTCCACCACTTCCCTGGTCAGCTGGTTCTAATGCTTTTGATAACCTTTTGGGTGAAGAAATATCTCCTAATATCCAGTCTAAATCTCCCCTGGTGCAACCTGGGGCCATTTGCTCTTCTCCTGTCACCTGTTACCTGGGAGAAGAGACTGACTCCCACCTTCCCAACCTCCTTTCAGGCAGTTTTAGATAGCAATATGGTCTCTACTGACCCTCCTTTTCTCCAGGCTGAAATATCCAGCTCTCTCACATGCTTCTCATAGGATTTGTGCTCCAGACCCTTCACCAGTTCTGTTGCCCTTCTCTGGATATGCTCCAGCACTTCAGTGTCTTTCTTGTCATGAGAATCTAAAAATTCGACACAGGATTTGAGGTGTGGCCTCAACAGTGCCAAGTACAGGGGGACAATCACTGCCCTAGTCCTGCTGGACACTATTTCTGTACAAGCCAGGTGTTATTGGCCTTCCTTCCCACTCAGAAGCTTGCTCGCTCCTGTTCAGCCAACTGTAGTCCAAGATTTCCATGTCCTTTTCCACCACGCAGCTTTCCTGCCCCATACCCTCTGCCCCAAGCTTGGAGCATTACCTGACGTTGTTGTGATCCAAGTGCAGGACTCAGAACTTCACCTTGTTGAATTTCATACTGTTGGCCTCAGCCCATGTACAGATGCTTTTGCAGAGCCTTACTACTCTCCAGCAGAGCAACCCTCCTACTCACCTTGTTATTATCTGTAAACTGACTGAGAATGCACTCGATCACCTTTTTCAAATTGTTGATAAAGATATTGAACAGAACTGGGCCCAATACTGGGAAACTCACTTGTGACTGGCCACCAACTGGATGTTTCTCCATTCCCCACCACTCTCTGGCCCAGTCATCCAGTCATTTTTTTTTTTTATCCAGGGAACTGTACACCTGTCCAAGCCAAAATACATTTATACTCCTCTACACACACCATGTAATAACCCCAGGAAGAAAAACTGTCCATGAACTCTATGAATTTCCAGTGTAGGGTATAAAATTACTAAAGAGTCAGGCTGAAAAAGTCAAGATGCACCAAAACAGAATTTCCAGAGCTGATTTCCTCACACTACAAAGATAATAGAGATGAAGAAGATAATTAGATTTGCATAACAGTTCAGTTATTTTTAAAATTACATTGATTTCTGTGACAATTTGTTTTTCTGACTTAGACAAATTTTTCCTGGTCACCTTGAACTGAATTTCAACTTCACTCACAGAACTAGCAGCAAGCACTACAGTTATATATCATGGACCAGGGTCTCAGATGGTATAAGTAAGGGTACATCTACTGACTAGAACCAGGCCTGAGAAAGTTTTCAGATGCAGTTCACCTCTTTCTCTACTAATAATGGCTTTTTTCCTTGTGATCACAGTGGATTCAGCACCTACTTTCTTGCCCATATTCACATTTTGTGGAATCACTGGTCTACTGAGTTTCGTTAGTTAGTTTAGTTGTTTGGGGTTTTTTTTAAGTCAGCTAAATTATATTCTGCTATTTACTAAGCAGCAATTATCTTCTGACTCCTGTTGTTAGGCAAAAAATGAGCTACTATCTTGGAAACCATCTCAGTGAAAACATCCCTGTGAAAGATCAGTTACACCTAATATCCTGGAAATGGCATAACCCCACACACAATATGCACAGGGCTCTCCTGCTGGGATGGCCATGCCATCTAACAAGGCCCTGAAGAGCATGAAACTGCACTGCTGTCACTGCAATGTCATAACCACCTGATTATCTCCTTACCAGAAGGCCTGGAGGCTTACTTTTATTCTCACTTGTGAATGTTTCACACCAGCTGCAGATGATTAATCCTTAAACATGGGTATTAAGAACCACCTTCTGTTTCTAAAATAGCTTTAAGGACTCACACAGCTCTTCAATTTATCTGTTTTAGAGCTTAGTTTTGCACCAACATTAGTTGCACAAAACATATTCTTCACACTCTAGTTACTTCCTGACAAACTTGGTAATTCAAGTAAAGAAGTTTGATAAGGTCTTTCAGATTCCCAAGCCAGCTTCTGATCTGTTCGTGGATGTTTCTTGTATTCTTTGTTCCTAATCCCTGTCCCAACTGAGTTTGCTTTTCTGTGATAGCCTGAAAATTACCATCCTCCTGATGCAACCAAATTCCTCTGCCAGAATCCCAGAGGATTACAGGAACCTTCTTTGAGAAGACAGTGCATGCAAAGTAAAACTCTTGAAAGTGGGAAGGCAGCACTTAATCTACACATAATAGGAAGTGTTCAATTGACTTTATCAAGTCTTATTTGCTGAGGCTTGTCCTTTAGCTAGTCAATATTTGTAATGTGTAAGCCTGCACTTCTCAATCTTTGTCTAAAGGTTTTCCAAACCATTTAAGTTTCATGAGTCTTAAACCTATAATATGTTTTCTTCACAGGAATTTTCTGGAATGTGCTATAGCCCACACTGATGTCAGGCAAGGCAAAATATTCCTCTGCTAGCTCAAAATGGGTAGGCTCTGAATCTAAAGGTGCTAATAAATGCATAAGCCATTTAGCCATGGATAAAATACATACCACACAGAATCTGGTATCTTGTAAAAGGTCATCTTTCATGATGAAGATTTCTTCGTGGCCTTCTAGGATCTCAGTTTCAAAAATGTAACCATGAAAAGGAAAAATTAGGTTTAAAGTATGCTTTTCATACCATTTCATTGAAGCTACTTTTCTGGTTTTGTTAGATTTCAAGTCCCATGTGCTGCATAGAACACAGTCAACTGCGTAGTGTACATACTATATATTATTGCATACACTAACATTATATAGCATGAAGTAATTAATATAAGTAATTCTATCATTCTAGTTTCACTGTAACATGAATTTAGTGTACACTTAAAATAATATTAGTCGTTTGTAGTTTTACATACATCTAAAAGTATGAAAAAAGTACTGCAAGGTCATAAATTGCTGATAATGAATGACATTAGAGATTTCCCTAAAACATTCTTCACATTATTTAAAAATTGTAAGGGAGGAAGGGAACATAAATCAAAACCAATGACAGAGATGAGGCAATGAAATAAAAAGCATTCCTCATCTAAGTATGTGAAAACCTATGGAAACCTGAAGGAATTCGAGAAATCACACTGGCAATATCACTGGGAGAAGATACTAAGAACAAGAAAAAAAAATTTCAGGGTATGTCTAACAACATGTTTTATTCAAACAACAGCTACTGTTAGAAAAAATGGACAAGCTTTTGTGCACACAAACCATACTTCAAGAGCAGCCTAATGACTAGTATTACAGGCAGCATTACAAGTTCTTGGAGAAACACTAACTATGAAGGAAGAAAAGAATATCACAAGTTCAGCCATTCGTGGCAGTGCAGCTGAAGTTGGACATCTGAAGTGTGTAAACAAGCCCCTACATTTTTTCACTGATTGCTGGAATTTCATATTATGCAG
>VYZS01101780.1:9174-21684 GCA_013400695.1 Neodrepanis coruscans | reverse complement strand
AATTACATTGTCTTCTAGCTATTAACTAAGGATTTTTTTACTGATAGTTAACATGCTTTAGAACATAACCAAGGCCACCTTCCTCAGAATAACTTCTGAAATTTTTCGTTGTTTGCTGAGTGAAAAATTTCAGAGAAACTGTTGACTCAGAGATGCAGTAAGTTATTCTTTAACCCATATGTATTTAAGATGATAAAAGCTGTGTGAAAGTACAATGAAGTTGTCTCTTGTTACGTTAGTCAAAAATTCTCATCCTTATTCAACAGATCTGTAGTTTAATTCTGTACCTTCATTTTTCCTAATTTTTTTCCAAGGTCCAACACTGAATAAAGCTTTTGGCATAATTATTTTCTACTTTCTTTTCTTGTGAAAATAATCTCTTTGATAACAAATGACATGGGAAATCAATTTAGTTTTCTCTAATGAACAGTGATAGTGTAAACAATCTTTTGCCATGGACAGAAACACAAGATAAAAAGGAAAGTCACTATGTTTGTTTGTTTGTTTGCTTGCTTGTTTGCTTGACTGCTTGTTTTTTTTAAAGCGAAAGAACAATGAATGCACAATTGAAAAATTTTAAATTCAGGACTTATTTTAAACAACACTCACTGACACCCTTGTATATCTCACCCTTATTACTGCTGTTCTTCCATTGCAATATTAAAAGAATAGAAGGAGAGTTCCATACTCCCTTGGTCATTTTGCCAATTATTTTTATAAACTTGTAACTAAACCCATTCTGAGTTACCATATCAACTTTGCGTTGCAAAGATTAATACCACAATTTAACAACAGAGAAGATGAGCTGTGTTGTTAGTAGATCTTTTGCACATACTTGTACAAATAAGATCAGATGCAGTATGAAGAGCAAGCTGTAAGTACATGACATTTTCCCCATAAGTGTTTTTTCATTATTTTGAAGCATACATAAAACTCCTGCCACATCAAATCTTCTAACTCTGTTCCATGTGTCACTTAGGATTTGAATTCTGACAGCACCCCACCTTCCTAACAAGAACCANTCTCCCAGGCCGAGCTATAGTCCAGCCCCCCTTCCCAGCATTCCTTCTGGGTCCCCCGGGCTGATGGGGAAAAAAAACCTTGGTAACCTGGCTACTCCTCCCAGCCAGGTTGTAGGCATGAGAGAGAGAGTTATTTTTATTTTGTCTTCCTCTGTGGTTTTAACCCAAACCATTACAACGTACTGATCTATTTAACCATAAAAAATACCCAAATTTAAATCCATCATGTGCAGATAAACCCTTTGAAAGTTATATATACTTAGAAAAAAATCTTTGGCTGATTTCTGTATCCTTGAACAAGAACCGGCAAATTGTGTCAGATATGATCAGGCACTTGTGCTTACACCTGTATAGACTCCACAGTCAATCTTGCACATGATACTGGATTTCTAAAATATAGTAGGAAATACTGCTATAAAGCTCTACATAATGTTGAAAATTATGAAAACAGAACTGTAAATAAATCAATTACAATCTTGCCATTAACATAAATAGTGTCCTATTAATATTTATAACTAAAATGTACATAAAAATTAAGAGTTTTCCAGGAAAAATGAATAATTATTTATCCAGATGAAAGGAATTTTTTCCTTAATTTGGAAAAGGTACTTTTATTTCAAAATAAGGATGACTTGGTAAGATAGTTAAAACAGTAAAATTATACTAGTATGATCATAAAATATTTCCTTGTGAAATAATTCCTAAAGCCTTATTAGAAATTAAACTTCATGGAATTATTGGGTTTTATCCTTTTTTTTTTTTCTTTGTCTAAAGGTATCCAAAATATTACTTTATGTGACATATATAAAACCTTCAGGTTTGGGAAAGTATATCAGTATGATTGAAATAATCCAGGATGCACTATTTTACATATGTACCACTCCCAACACATCACCTAGACGAGGAACTCAACAGAATTATGAAGACTACACATCTGTAGATTTATTAATGACAAAAAATCTGCATTTATTTCGGTACATTTTTTAAAAAAATAAAATATAGTTGAGGCCTAATAAACCTCAGAGCTTAAATCAATCTTGAATCATGGGGGAAAAAAAGTTTAAATCATTCTGTGGATACCTAGTGTGACAAACTAATTTCTAATCTGAAGTTACTACTACTTATTTAAGTCAAGGTGTTTGAATTCATGTGAAAGTTATGTGATCCATCATAATCTGATATATTTATCTGCAGATTTGTGTCTGTTATGTAAGTATCATACTACACGTCCTTTCTGAACCACTGAAGATGTGAAAAGGTAGTTCACTGTGAAATATTTTAGCAACACATGAAATCCAAAAAAATTCAGTAAATTTTTCCTTTTATCCCTTGGTATGCTCTTAATTGCACAGAAGTTAAATAGCTTTAAGATTTAATTCTGACGTTCATGATGTAATTTTAGATGTTTGTAGCAGGCTCATAAAACTAAATGCAGATTTTTTGCATTTGTCATTCAGATATCAATGCAGAATGTAAACCTCAATCAGTTTTCCAGGATGAAGGAACATGTTCATTCATTTGGAGGAATAGAAAGCCATTGCAAAACAATCTATTTTGCTTTTCCAGTTATACAACAACTAAAAGACACTTTCTGCTTTGGTATATTCTTTCTTTCATTGGCAACAGACTATAATAATATCATAATTTCATTTTATGATGGACCCAGCAGTTTCTCTTCTAATAGCCTTCTTAGACTTTCAGTATCATTGTAATGATTGCAAGACAAGAATGCCTCCTGCGGTGTTTAAAGTGGCTTCAGTGTAAAACATAACACATTTTTATAAGCAAGTGACACTTCCTTGTGCTTTCGGTTCTCCAGAATAATTTAGAATGCACATTATGAGTTCAAATAAATGTGTTAACGAGTAAGACTGCAGTACTGCAAAGAAACATTGCATTTTTTTCTTTGAGATCTTTTCTTAAACTTTTCTTGCATCTCACTGAAGTGGTTGAAGAAATTAATAAAATGTGATAAGGCATAAAAAAATTAAAAGCAACTTCAGATATTGGAGGCTTCTAAATTGAAAATAAACATTTTTTTTAAGGAATGTTTCTTTTTCATTTAAAGATGGCTTCATGTTTCTAATCTTGAGGTTCTATATCAAAATTCCAATCCTTTTCTTGATAGAATATTTCTAAACTGCTGAACTAATGTCTGCATTATGGTTCATTTATGAATTATGGTGTCTGATTACTGTACTTCATATATCCCAAACAAACAGCTTTGAATTTTCAGATGTTTCAGTGAATGTCCTACTTACAGGGGCCAAGACCAGCTTATCAGTATCTGTGTATAACCAGAACTGTTTATTCTATATCTTCTATATAATTTCTGATGGACTGTTAAAAATGAATCATTTATAGCAGCTGCCCAGGGCACACCTGACACCTTAAGCCGCAACAGATAAGGAAAGAGACAAACCTCTGAGGCAGGGGAGTGCCTCTTTTCACACCATTGACTCAGTTGTGATAACTCCTCTCTGGGGAGGCGTTAACACCTTCACACCCAGCTGGAAGGGTCCTCTCTGCTAATGGACCCAGCTGCACTGGCATAATAGACAGTTACAATGACCTAGATTATCAAAGGGTCCAAAAATGTCCTGTGACTTGTAGAGTTAAACCACCTATTGTGAAACTCCTTGCCCTGGGGAAGGTACTGGGCATTCCCACCTGAACGTGGGGATATATAGTTTTTTTAATTTTAGGACTTCTGGTACCATTCCTCTGATCCAGAGGAAGAACAGAACTCCAACAAGATCGTGACTGCCACTCTCAAGGAGACTGCCATCATTACTTTTACAGAACTGTGACTATCATCCTGACTGAGAGATTTCCTTCCTTTCTGCTTTGCACCCAGGGGTACTCCATGGTGCTCAGCACAGGAGCTCATGGGCACCATCCTGTTCTTGTCTCAAGGTGCTGGAACTCTGTCCTTGTGGGTGAAAACCAGTTTTTCTTTGTATATGTTGTAATCTTTTTAGTAAATTGCAACTCTGACTTGTGATATTTCTTAAATTGGGTTAATTTCTCCCACCAGTTTAGTTTTAAATCAGCACAGTGATGTGTTCTCAGATTTCTGAATAGTTCAGAATTATAGTTTATTTCAAAAGGAATTATTACTTGAAAAAAAAGCAAGAAAAATCAAAAGTTGACTAATGTGACAGTGAAGAAAATAGTCATATTGTTATGGTCAACCGAATGAAGTCTTTTAGAACCTGAAAGCTTAAAGAGAAAAGTGAATCCCAGTAGCTTAGAAGAAGACAATTGTGTGCATTCAGCTCTAGTCCTTCTCCACTGGATTGATGCCTCTTCCAATTGTTTGAGACACGTTATCATCATAAAATAAACTGTAACACAAACAGAAAAGAAACAGAACCTAGATGTGTTCCATCTATAAGAATATGGCCATCAAGTGTATGTTCAATGACTTTTATTTGTTCTTACTTTACAGTTCTTTCTTTAGGAGATTGTAAGTGAAGAATTGAAAACTAAGTGTTCGGAAGGGACAAACAGGCCAGTCCTAAGTCCAAACTGCCAGAGACAATAAATGCTAAGAGTCTCTATGTGATGATAAAAGGGAAGAACAACATTTTAAAATGTCTGCTGCAGGCTACCAAATGAAAAAAGTTAATAATTAATTCTTTTTAAAAATAGAAGCCTGATAACTATGAAAAAGATCAGAAGCATAGTGACTGTTTTAAAAAATTAATCTTATTTGTGTAAATTTGTGTTTGTTGGGAAACACAGATGTGAATAGGCCAGCAGCAATTTTGTATGTGTTCTTGGGAGTGTCTTGATTTGGATGCTAGGGGGCGTTATCAAATGACAAGAGATAGAGTAACAACAACCAAAAGAATTTATTTAATAAAGAGTAAACCCAACAATAAACTGCAAAGAAACAAACTGTGTTACTCTGGGCTGGCTGCTGGGCTGGCAGAGCAAAGGAAGGAAGGGAGGCTGGCCTGTGGGTGGTGCTGTTCCCATGGCGCTGTTCTGAAGCTGCTGGAAAATAAAGAGAGTGAGAGGAAACCCCAGGGGACCCCAAGAGGGAAGAGATACCACTGCCAGAAGCTGCCTGCTCCTCAGCCCTGCACTGCCTCTGGTGGGGATACAGCCGCACTGCTGCCCAGGCCAAGGGAGAGAGATGAGAGGGCAAGGGACCAGAGCCAACATGGAGCTGGGATAAAGCTGAGCTGCAAAGGAGACAGGACTTCCGTGTCTGCTGCTTTTCTAGGGTGTCCGTTCTCACGTTTTCTTGGGGCACCCTTCCAGGGTGGGCCACCTCTTCATTGAATGATGGAGCTGGGTGCCACCCCCTGCCCAAGACTTCACCACATGGCAACATGGCAGCATTCCCACCAAAATGCCTCATGGCGCTGCATTACACCAGCCACCAGCAGCAGCCAACCCAGCCACAGTGGCCAGCTCTGCACAGCACTGCAGGGACAGCACTGGCGTGGGGACACCTGTGGCCACAACTCTGTGCCACTCCACCGTCCATGCAAGCAGGAGCCAGCGGGCATGCTCCACCGCTGCCGACGTGGGAAGAACCGGCTGCCAGGGGGCCAGTGAACATGCGGGCAGAGACCGTCAGGAGCTGCCCCATGCCCCCACACCACCCCACCGCGCCAGGGAAGTCAGCAGAGCCACCACAGGTCCCTGCTCCAGCAGGGGGCGTGTAGCAGAATTGGCTGTTGCTGCCTCCCACAGCAGCCCATCACTCCGCACTTCTCTGCCAGCCGTGCCGCCAGCGTGATGGGGGTGTAGGAAGCCTGCTGCCAGAGGCCAGTGAATGTGCAGGTAGGGCCCAGCAGAGCAGCCAGGGGCAGCCGCTGCCACCACCACTGCTGGCGCTCTGGGACCAGAGGCAGATGCTCAGCAGCTGCTGCCACCCTGCTGCCACCGCTCTGCATCCAGTGCAGAGAAAACAGCACCGCTGGGACTGGAGGGCGCTGCCCCACACCCTGGAACTGCCACAGGGTGACGGGGCAGATGGGGCACAGCGCTGGTTGCAAGTGTGTGTCGGCCCAGTGGGCACCAACGGGCAGACCCACTGGCACACAGCAAACCACTAGGATTCATCCACTTTGCTTTCTTACAAAAAACAAAAAAAAAGTCTTGAAAAATAACCCCTCTCCATCCCCGTTAGGAAACCCTGTGATAAACAAACCCTCTCCCTTCCCCCTATGAAACCCCTTGGTTCTTAACGCACAACATGGTGGGGGAAACAAGTGGGGGAACACTTTCTCAAAGTGAATGAGCAATTCTTAACTAAAAAACAAGAAATGAGACTAGATTGACTCACAGAAAATGTTCCCTAAAACAGGAGAACTTCTAGGAAGGGTCTCAGGAGAAGTGAATCTAATGGGAAAAGGAAGTGGGGGGAAGGGGGGGAAGGAAAAAGAGGAAAGATGCTAGTTCCTTAAAGGAATCTGGCAGGTGTTTAAGAAGTCTTCTATATTCAGTATTAAATGTAAATGTTCCTAAGGCAAGAAAAAAAAGAAAATGTAGCAAATCTTCCCAAAAAGGTGTTCAATGTCCTGAAACTCAAGCAGAAAGTGCCAAGAGAGTTGCAAAAAAAGCAAAAGTTTAAGGGCAGGGAGAAAAAAAATCGGAAACACAAAGACCCAGAATTAGAAAGGTTAAGACTCAAAATGAGATACAACTAGCCCGGAACATAAAGGGCAAGAACAAATCATATTACAATTAAATTAGGAGAAAACCTAAGCAAAGAATCAGTCCATGCCACTTTAGAAACTGGAGACTAATGACAAACAATGCCGAGAAGTCTGACATGTTTAATGCCCTCTTTTGTTTCAGTTTTCACTGGAAAGGTTAACTTTAATCAGACAATTAATTATCAATGACAGAAGGCACTAAAAAAGGAAAACAGATCCAGAAAGAGTTTTACTGTTGTCCATCTACCTCTGCCTAATGAAATTCACCCCAAATTATGTGGAATACTACCTGAGGCAACTTCTGATTAACTTTGAGGCTAGCTAGGAACCTGGAAAAACACAATGAAAGGAAATAAAGTGAAATAATGTGCAGGAAAACAAGGGGGTAAGGAATGTTTGTTCATAAATTAAGTCAAGTTATCTAATTGAGGTTGTGTGATGTAATGTCCCTCTCCACTGACAAGATAAAGAAGGTAGTTCTGTCTAAACATAGTTAACTTATACCATGGATTGAATTAACATTGCATATGTTAAGAAAAATGCTAAAGTGAAACATGAATTATAGACTACTAACATTAATTTTTTATGGTCTTATGTGATTTTCTGGAAGATGAGAAAGAATATTCTAGAGGAGGGTACAGAACTGAGTTACTGTTGTCTGTGTAACTGAAATTACAATTTCAATATCTCACAGACTAAAAAAGTTTCTGCAGTAGTCAATGCAAAGTCTAGCATTGTTCAATGTTTCCCTTAGTAACTATTAGTAAAAAAATATAAACTACAATATACGGTAAGTCCAAAAGATTCCTTTTTTTTTTTTAAACTACAAGGATAAATAGAGTAAGGACTCACTAAGGATGTTCTCATTCTAGGCCTATTTGAATTTTTTTTTTTTTTTTTTTTGCAAAATGGACAATAAACTATAATGTTCCTGTACTACATTTTCAGCCATAACACACTGGGTATAACAACTTGTAGATTGAGCTAATGTTAAAATCACCTTGAAAACAATAAAGAAATAAGTGAAATAACGATAATCCTGTAATTATATAAGGAGTAATGAAATTTGTTGAACAACCAGCTAGCAAGACTTGGACACGGTTCTACAAAAACTGATCTGGAAGTTAGAGGGCATCATATCCTGAACATGAACTGCAGACATGTTACTCTTTAAGGAAAAACAAACAAACAAACAAACAATTTCACACTGCAACATAAAAGCTGTAAAAATGTACATGAAACGTGCAAAGTAATGTTTGTGTTCTGTAACTGTGTGTAGTAAAAGTTCATTTGGTATATACATCTTGATTTTGGCATTACACTTCAGGTTCAATGTAAATCAGCCAGAAGGGGACGTGTAAGAATGTACAAACACCACCAGTCTGCATATTACGTACAAAATAATTTGATTGAAGGGAGGTCAGAACACCTTAGGAAACAGTAGAGAAACAGAAGACTGAAAGATGACTTGGCATTCCACCACTTGTGTTTTCTATATTAAAGTTGAAACAAGTCTCAGCAATTCACAGTCAGATCTGTTTGGGTTTCTGCACTCTATTATTCTGATAGGTCTAAACATATGAAGCTGTCCTCAAGAAGAGTACTTCAGACTTTTATAATAAATGAAAAACATTTTACTGAAGAAGTTGCTGCAATCATTTCAGACTTTCCAAATCGCAAAAAGAAAAGAATAGGATTCTATGACTTCAGACTTTTATAATAAGTGGAAAACATTTCACAGAAGAAATTTGCTGCAATAGTTTCAGGCTTTCCAATTTGCAAAAAGAAAAAGATAGGATTCTGTGATATCTCTTCCTAAATCATTAGTTAGGGTAAGAGTGTTCTGTGTCCTTTTTCCTTATACCAAAGTGGCCTGTCCCGTCACAAATTTGTTGCCAGGTACAATTTTTTTCTTATGTATAAAACATAACATGGCAAGAATTGGTGCCAATTACTGCACTATAAGAACAAGATGGCAGGTTTTTACATGACTAGCACTAGTTTTTCCGGTTTTGAGTTTTTTCTTAATTTGTCACTTGCAATACTTTGAGTTATTAAAGCATAGCAGCAGAAACTTCTGGATAGCAAACAGCGTGCTTCTGTGGGCAATTTCCTGACTTCCATTGAAAATGTAAGGTTTATGAATAGATGACATGCTGGAGGGAAGGGATGCCATCTAGAAGGACCTTGATACACTTGAGAGAAGGGCCTGCATGAACCTCATGAAGTTCGACATGTCCAAGTGTAAGGTCCTCCACCAGGGTTAGGACAATTCTAGATGTGACTGTAGATTGGGAGAAGAAGACACCAAAAGCAGCCATGCAGAGAAGGACTTAGGGTTTCTTGTCTATAAAAAACTGAACATGAGCCAACGGTGTGTGTCAGAAAGCCAGTTATATTCCGAGCTTCATCAAAGGCAGCATGTCCAGCAGCTCCTGGAGGTGATTCTGCCTCTCTACTCTGTTCTCACATGTCCCCACCTGGAGTGCAATGTCCAGCTCTGGGGCCTCAAACACAAAAAAAATGTGGGCCTGTTAAACCAGGTCCAGAGGAGGGTCATGAAATTGATCAGGGGGGTGGGACACATCTCATATAAAGACAGGGTGAGAGAGTTGGGGTTGCTCAGCCTGGAGACGAGAAGGTCTGGGGAGATCGCATTGTGGCTTTCCAGAAGGACTATAAAATAAAGAACACTTTTTATATGGACAGATAGTGATAAAGCAAAGGGAAATTGTTGTAAGCTGGAAGAGGAGAGATTTAGATTAAATATTAGAGTGAAATTCTTTACCATGCGGGTGGAACACTGGAACAGGTTTCCCAGAGAAGCTGTGATTGCCTTACTTGTTCAAGGCCCAGTCAGGTGGAGCTTTGGGCAACATGGTCTAGTAGAAGGGGTCCTGCCCATGGCATNATAGCTTGGTTTTGTCCTATTATATAAGTCATTTCACTTTTTTTTTTTTCTTTTTGGCTGTTGCTTACAGGAGGACCACACAGAGCATGCTTCAGCATGTAGTCCGAAATCAGTTCATAAGAACCCTTTTACATAAACCATGTTTCTTATTTCTGCTGCTTCAAAGTTCCTCCATTGAACCAAACAAACTCTATACCAGACAGAGATTTGATGTATGTTCTTCTAACATTGTCAGTAGCTGAGTTTTCAGTATGAATTTTGTGTAGTTCCATCTGGAATATCGTGTCTTCTATGACACCAGGAAATGTATCATGTTGGTATAATTTGAAGACAAAAATGCATCAAGTAACTTTCCATATGGTATCTCCCCCAGTAGAATTCATTTTAATATGAATAATATACAAATTATATATGAAAAATTTAGAAATCCATTTGCTTGTAATACATGAAAAACAGAATTAAAAAAAAAAACAGGAGATCTNGCGTGCTTCTGTGGGCAATTTCCTGACTTCCATTGAAAATGTAAGGTTTATGAATAGATGACATGCTGGAGGGAAGGGATGCCATCTAGAAGGACCTTGATACACTTGAGAGAAGGGCCTGCATGAACCTCATGAAGTTCGACATGTCCAAGTGTAAGGTCCTCCACCAGGGTTAGGACAATTCTAGATGTGACTGTAGATTGGGAGAAGAAGACACCAAAAGCAGCCATGCAGAGAAGGACTTAGGGTTTCTTGTCTATAAAAAACTGAACATGAGCCAACGGTGTGTGTCAGAAAGCCAGTTATATTCCGAGCTTCATCAAAGGCAGCATGTCCAGCAGCTCCTGGAGGTGATTCTGCCTCTCTACTCTGTTCTCACATGTCCCCACCTGGAGTGCAATGTCCAGCTCTGGGGCCTCAAACACAAAAAAAATGTGGGCCTGTTAAACCAGGTCCAGAGGAGGGTCATGAAATTGATCAGGGGGGTGGGACACATCTCATATAAAGACAGGGTGAGAGAGTTGGGGTTGCTCAGCCTGGAGACGAGAAGGTCTGGGGAGATCGCATTGTGGCTTTCCAGAAGGACTATAAAATAAAGAACACTTTTTATATGGACAGATAGTGATAAAGCAAAGGGAAATTGTTGTAAGCTGGAAGAGGAGAGATTTAGATTAAATATTAGAGTGAAATTCTTTACCATGCGGGTGGAACACTGGAACAGGTTTCCCAGAGAAGCTGTGATTGCCTTACTTGTTCAAGGCCCAGTCAGGTGGAGCTTTGGGCAACATGGTCTAGTAGAAGGGGTCCTGCCCATGGCATTGGGTTGGAACCAGATGACCTTTAGGGTTCATTTCAACATGAGAAATTCAATAATTCTATGATTTCACGAACCATAGTAAGAGAGAGGGGTTATGCAAGGCAACATAGAGATGAACTCTTCATAAAGAGGTGCTATAATTTTCAAAATTCTTTTAAAAAATATTCTGCTATTAAATTATTTAGAAATAGTTAAATTAACACCAGAAACTCCGAGCAAAGTAACTGCATTAATTTGTGCAGATAATGAATACTTTAAGATAAAACATATTTTGCCCTCAGGTAAGCAAAGAATAACCTTATTTAATTTGCTACAACTTAATTGCATCATGCTGCATTAGAATTTCCTTTTNTGAAAAACAGAATTAAAAAAAAAACAGGAGATCTATTTGCATGTATGCATATTTCTCCATATTTCACTCAGAATGCTTTGTTAACATAAAACAAACTTTAATGTTTACAAATATTTTTATTTGCACACTTCTGCAGCAAAATGATATCAAATCACTAGTGAACTCAAAGACTGTGTTTCAAAGCTCTGTAAGAATGTTGGCCACTAAAGAACTTGATGTCTGACAGATGCTCAAGACTAATGATACACTCCCTACTACAATTAAATTCTAACATCCTCAAAACTAAAAATAGGCACAAATTATATTCTAATGGGTGCTGGCCACAGAAATAGCTCGAACAACTTAACAGATGCAAGGCATTTTGTGTGTTTTAGTTCATTATTTTAAAGCACTTTATAGATTATTTGCTACCAGTCTGCAACTTATATTTCCTGATTCAGGAACACGTGGGTACAAATTACTTTGTCCAGTCAAAAACTGTTTTTTTGTCTTTAAAACTGTTCTTCACGACAGTGAAGAAAATGTGAACAGGATTATTATAAAAACAGAACACAAGAGCAAAAAGTTTTCCAGTATAAGAAAGATGAAAGAAGAACTTTAACTGATTTGTGTTGTGAAATCTTATCTACAGTCATAAACCATATCAAATGAATACAAGCACATCATCCAGCATTTCATCCTGGAGTATGTTCATTGCTGCCAAGGAACACTGGGACTAAGTCAAAAGTAGTAATTTGACCTTATATTATTGACCTTATATAGCTAAAAAATAGAAAATAACAATAATTCGCAAAATCCAGAACCAGGTCCTCTCTTATGGCATTCCTCAATCACAGCTGCTACACAAACAAATCAAGTCTCTATCCTTGGTGAAACAACCTTCATTACTTAATGAGTGCATCATATTTTCTGCATTTTTGACAGTCATGGCAAAGTGACTGTGCTAAGTCTGACAATTAGAATTGTTGATGCTGAGCTAATCCTGGGTACATTTTCCATGCATTAGAGAAAATTCAGACCCAGCTTTCCCGTGCCCATTTTAGCCTTCCACCTTTTAGATCTGACCTGTGATCTCAAACAGATACAAACTTGTAATAAATTACTGAACTTGAAAGCTGAGTCATACTTCACTTGAAAAAGGAACGATTTCGGACTCTGCAATTTTGAATCAACCTGTAACCTTTGTGCCACTGTAATTTGCCAATGCAAATATATAACTGGGCTTTTTTCAACTGCTCTTGGAACCTA
>VYZS01101779.1:8137-25589 GCA_013400695.1 Neodrepanis coruscans | reverse complement strand
GGTAAAACCACCACAGGAATTTAGCTGGCTCGTGTTTGACTTGGAGCCCTGAGGACCAGGTCCTTTTTTATCAAGCTGTTCTCCAGGTGGGAAGCCCCTGGGTATACTGATGCAGTAGGTTGTTCCTCTCCAGGTATAGCACTTCACATTCTTTTGGTTTTTGAACTTCATGGGATTCCTTTCAGCCCTTCTTCATCTTGTTGAGGTTCTTCTGGATGGAAGTATCAGTGTATCTTCTGGTGTATCAGTCCTCCTCCCAATTCTGTGCCTTCAGAAAATTCACTGAGAGTATGTTCTGCCCCATCATTCAGCTCATTAAGGATGATGTTGAATAGAATTGCACTCTGGGCTACCATGACCTCTGGCTAGTTACTGGCTTTCAGTGCTACTAAGTCTGTAGCTGAAAAAAGGATATCTGTCTTCCCACTGTTTTTAGAAAAAAACAATAGTACAGAATGATTTATTTTCTAAAGCACCATGCTATTATGAAAATTTTAAACATCTCAGATGCCTAGAGGTGGGTCAACTTAGTCAGATTTAGGTTAAAAAAATAACATCATATTAAAAATAAGCAAAGAAAACCCCACAGACATGCAGAAAAATGAAAGTAATTCCAGCAGAAAAATGAGAAAATACTTCAAATAAAAGTAATGAAAACTCTTCTCAGAAAAATAATTCATATGGAAGAATGCGCTCCTTTTTTTTCCGCAGTATATAGAAAAATAAAAGAAATAATGAATGAAGCAAAAAAGCTCATGGATATAGAAATGGACAGTGCATTTTCTTCCCCACATCTTTATAAAGTGTGGTTTGAGGAACCATCACTCTTGGAGTAATATGTCAAACCAAATTTTATCACAGGTCAGAGAACAGGTATGGCAGAGAAAAAAAGCTGGCAGTGATCTATAAGGAGAAAAGGGCAACGTTACTATTGAATGAGCTGAAGCTCAAAAGACAGGATGCTCTTGAGCAGATGCCTTTTTTCCTTTTAAATTGAAAAATGTTTAAAACTGTTCAGGCTGTAAGAAAAATGCCCTTTAAAAACTTTTAGTCAGAGTAGCTAATTAAAATTGGGGGTTGTGGGGAAGGGGGGAGAAGGGAGACATATGTATATGTAAATAGCATATGAGATTCATCTGCATGGGTAGGTATAACAGGCACTATTTATGGGAACCAAGAACTATCATTGCTTACAATAGGATTTTTTTAACCTATTTTCTTATAGACATTTCTTGTTAAGTGGCTAATAATTGTCCTTTTTTATCCTAGCCCTTAGATCATCTACTAGGGATTTTTGTGCATTTTTTTATCATTTAATATCTTGTCATTCTGAAATGTCTCTACAAATATTTTTTTATTTGTTGCAAGATCATGGATACTATGCAAAACCCATCCTAATATCAGTTTGGAGGAATTTCTCTTGAGATCTCTCTATGAGCTAATGAGTCTCTCTCCAAACTATTAAATGAATTGTCATGTTGTTTTTTTAGGCATCTCATTTCCTTCCGTTTGAATGAATCCACATTTCCTTCAGTTTACTTACCAACTTATTGTGAGCATTAAATATTTTGTTGAAATGTAGGCAAGGCANAATCCACATTTCCTTCAGTTTACTTACCAACTTATTGTGAGCATTAAATATTTTGTTGAAATGTAGGCAAGGCATTTTTTTTTTCATTTAAACTACTGAACCTTTAGAACTGTTTGCTGTTAGACCACCTGTGCTTCTTACATTTGTTCTCTACAGACACCTCAAGCAAAGAAATGTGTGATAAATTCAGCATCAGGTTAGGTTATATAGCTAAGTAAGGAAGAATAACTCCAATTCCTTAAAAGGTGTGAAAGAAACAGGTTTTCCAGCAGCTATTTTTGATCAGTGATTGAACAGTTACATCTTCAACAATTTGCTAGTAGCGGTCAGTTGGAACTGGTTGTCACCAAAAAGCCCCAGGAAAGAAAACCCTGTAAGTAATAATCAATGTTCAATATTCTTGTGTTAGTAAGTGAGTTAGAGATCCCATGTAATCTTAATCCCAGCAGAAATTCTCATAATTTCACAAAATGATAGAAAATCTTACAAACAGAGGATGATACATCTAAAATATATGACAAAATAATGTATATAATGTGTGTTTTGGCAACCATACATTCCTTAACACACAAAATTTTATAACTTTTTCTGCAGTGGCTTTTTACCCTAAACAGTGACCTACAGTTTAAAAAGGAACTTGTGTTTTTGATTCCAGATAAATGGGCACTGGCACTTGTGGAACAAATTACAGTTTAAGATTATCAGAATGAAATAGCTGAATATTAATAATAACTTCCATACTTGACTAATAACTAATGGTCTAACTTTTCTGTGATTCTAAGTAATGTGCATGCAAAGAAATTTTTTGTCTTCGCAGTCACCTAGGCAAAGATTTAAAATATTTTTAGAACAAGAAACATTATCAAATTAGATTCAACATTTTTGTGCAGTGTTGGTATGAACTCTTGATCTTAGCCGTGGCAATGTTTACTTTTTCTAAAAAATACGTTTTTTTTTTTAAAAAAAAATCAAGGGTTTTTTTATTCTGTGCAAAATAATATTCAATCAAGGAAATGGACAGTTTATTTGAGATTGCTTATACAAGATGTGGTAATCTAGTGCTCTAATTATTATTTAATATGCAATCTGTGTCAGTTCTGTTTCGAGATGAGTGCACGCTTCATGACGCTTCATGACATTATAGCAGCAATAGGAGATACAACATGTACTGACTAAAAGAGCTAGGTGTCAAAGATGAGAGGAATTTCTTTATTGAACGCTCTTATTTGTATGACAATTTCCAGTAGTGTGCCATAATACAGTATTATCAGTATGACTTGACATATAAATCCTGAAGGGGACTGGGTGAATAATTTTTAACATTCATGTACAACTAATGCATTTCTCTTTAACCACTTTCAACTTTATGAACACAGGCTTGATTGTGCATAATTTTTTGTTTGGACATCACTTTCAAGCTTATTTTCAATGCCTGACAATCGGAATTTTACTATGCTAATTATGAACTTACGACAGGAATATTTTTAAAGCTTGCCACAAGTTTAATAAGATGCTAGATATTAACTCTTGCAGTCTTGAGAGAATTCCATAAAATTCAAACACTGCAAGTAAGATGAAGTCTCTATTATCTGTATGCAAATCCTTTGGAGAGAGAAATAATTTGTTTACAGACAGACATACACAGACACACATACAGACAAACACAAGAGAGAGAAATGAGGAGGTAAAAAATAATGGCAACTGAATACCCATATAATAAATAAAATAATTAGAAATTTTATATTCTTTAATAATAGAAATGCAGAATCACCTAAAAACTAGAAATATTCAAATGTAAGCTCAGTAGGTGACTTCGGATTGTGTTAAAATATGATATAAATTTAAATGAATTTTTTTGGCCTCTAATTCTGAGGGAGAGAATTTATCATTCTACCTGAGACCAAAGAAAGGTTCTTCATTTGGTGGTGAGTTTCAGGAAAAGAAATACGTGCATATTCACAAGAAATTTATGCTATAATAGTGTTTCGTGTCTCAAAAGGAGCATGCACCATTCGTGCTCAGGGTGGTTACACAGTCTGGCTTGCACAGATCAAGTAAGTACCAGAGAAGTGTGGATCCAAATATGTTTAAAAGATTCTTTTCCTAAAAAATAGACAAGCAAGAATCACAGAAAGAAAGTGAATATGTCAATGGTGCTTTTTAGGCCATTTGCAAACAGTCTATATATTTAAGTATAAAGTTAAACCTGTTTACTTTGCCACTAACAGTATTGCTAACACTTTGTGGATACATGATTTAAGTCAGTTTGCAGGATTTACTTCAGTTTTAAGTAACATTGACAGTAAGCTCTGGCAACAGGCCAAACTCAGACCAGCAATTTCCAACCCCTCAAAAACCATAAATTTTTGGAAAAGAATTTATTAAAGAATCATTAAATCATGAGCTTGCCAGATGTCCAATGAAAAATAGAAACTAGAGAATTATTTTTTCATATGGACCACCAATAATTAGGTTTCCAAGTGAAATCTTAGCAGAGTGTTGTAAAATGTACTGAATGTCCAATTAGACCTTGTTCCTTAGCACCATGTCTTTCACACTGTCGTAGAGTAAGGAAGTGAAAGTAAAAAAAAACGGTCTTTTTTTTTCCTACCATGCGGAGGGGACCGAGGGTGCGCCTGGAGCGAGCGACGGAGGGCTGGGAGCAGCGCCGGCGACCACGTGGGTTTTCAATGGCCCCTCTTTCCCCCAGCGGCACGGCATGGACGGCGGGTGTGGCGCCCTGCACCACCAGGAACCGCCGCTGGAGGTGCAGCCCCGGCCCCGATGCGGAGCCCCAGCATGGCCCCGCACGGCCCGGCTTCGCCCCGGAGCGGTGCCGCATAGCACTGATGGCGGTGCGGGGGCTCCGGCGGCGGGGAGCAGCGGCACATGGGCTCCCGGTGCAGGTGGTGCAAGTCCCGGCACTCAGGAGGGTCCCTGCTGGTGGTGCGGGCGGCGCATGCGCCACCCGGAGCTGCAGCAGGAGGCATGGCCCCAGTCCTGGGCCAGGAGAGGCCATGGCCCCGCTCCGAGCCCCGGCCGAGCCCTGGGGAGGAGCCGCGTTTGTTCTGTGGAGGTGGCTGCACCGGCGCGAGTTCGGCAGTGTGGCTCGGCCCGGCACCGCTCGGCATGGGCCGTGGGTGAGCGTGGGGACTGGCGGCGTGGCTGGTGCGGGGCCGGCAGAGCATGCCAGCGGTGCTGGCGGCTGCAACAGCCACGGAGCGGCGGCGACGGGGCTGCGGCAGCGAGNGGGAAGGGGAGGGAGGGGGGGCGCTCACGGTTTCTAACTTTCTTGAGTGTTTTTCTTCAGTAAACAGCCAAGCAGAAGCTCGCGCTGCTGGAGAGCCCTCAGATCAGCTGTGTGCTTCCTCTAATTACCCCGGCGTCTCTCCGGGAACCCAGAGAGAGACAAGCACTATTTCCAGAGCGTCCTCATCCCAACACAGGCCCTGGGAAACTTAAATTGTCTGTCTTGTTGCACTTTACTTGTCAGATTTTGTGTGTGAGTGAAATAAACTGTGATATTTGTATGTTTTCTTCATTTTGGGGTGTGTCTGTGGCTTCTCTCGGAATCTCTTGTCCAAAACCGCTTAATTTGTGGTAAAACCACGACACACACTTACATGAGTATAAGAAACATATGAATTTTGTTAGCTTGATCACACTGTTTCTAAGGTTTTCATGGTAAGTTCCAAATTAGCAAACAACTAGCAAACTGATTCTCATATTTAAGGAATTTTAGTTTAATTTTGAACACAAAGTATTTCAGTATAACTGACTCATAGACTTTAAATACTTGAAAATTTAAATATTATCAGAGTTGTTCTGTAAAGCATGATTATGTCAATCCAGTATGTATCATAAAATCCTTGTTCTCTCCATGTTCCTTTTTCAACATGTGTAATTTCAGCATTAGTCACCAACATCCTTAGAGATCAATGAATACACTAACAAAGCATCACTCTGGACACATCATAACAAATCTTTGAACACTCATTTCTCAGGTCTAGAAGACAGCAGACCTTTGGTGCTTATAACAACTCTGTTTGGGTTGTTTTGATAAAGGTGAAATCTGGACAATTCTTCTGATAGTACTGCTGATTATTAAATCTTTTTACTTGATTCTACTGGAATATATATATAGTGTAGAAGCTCGGACACTGTGCGAAAACCTAGATCATTCACTGTCTTTGTTTTTACAATTTTAAAAAAATTGTCAGTAGAATTCATTGCAATTATTAATATTATGTCAAATTTCTACTAAATTATGCAATTACCCCAACAATTTGAAACTCTAAAATTGTGGAGTATTCAGCAAGATATGTAAATACTTTATTTTAGTCAGTTAAAAAAGATAGGTGTTTTGGAAAGGAGCTTTGGTGAAAAGACTGAGGGCAGTTTGATGGTTAAATTTCAATAATTTTGTCTTTAACCCACTTTCAAATGAATATGGTTGAAAAATGTACCGGTTTGACTTGCAGTTTTAAATTTCTCATAGTACTGCATAATTCTGAAACAAATGCAATATTATAATTTTAATCAACAGCATTACATATATGTAATTTATAATTATATATGTCAGTATAATAATTTGCTCACTTAATTCACTCACAAACAGAATAAAAGTCCCAAGTACTTGCCATATTATATAAAACATGCTTGCAAAAATATTACAATGTGTGCTATTTGTTGTAATTTTTACAACTCTAATTTAAGAAAGATTTTTAATTTTCTCCTTTCCAAAGAGTGAATTTGATGAAAGTAAATCCAAGCACCATATCTGCAATATTTGCCACTTAAAAGGCCTGTCTCTGCAAATCTTTCTGATTTTAATACTATATGACTGAGAAAAAGATCTGTAGAGGTAGCTGCTACTTTTAGTGTTCTAGAAAATAGTTGCTTAATTTCAGAGCACAATATGTAAAATAATTGTGTTTGGCTTTTGCTGGTTTTGCAGTAAAAATCTGATGAACTAAGTAAAAAGAGATAAAAATCAGGATTGTTATGGTGCATTACTTCAAATTTTGGACTTATTATGACTAGGCAAAAGACGTGTGTGTCTTCATCTACTCCGAAAGAGTAATAGGATTTACTAATAGAGTGTCACAGTAATTTCTTTCTGCTATCATCCTATCTATAGCACATTGAAAATAAAGAAAAACAATTATATAAGTGCAATCATGAAATGATTATTTTCTTATCAGTTGAAAAACAGATTTACAATAAATTATTTAATGGTTGATTGCATAATTTAGATTTTACATTCATTTTTCAATTAAAAGTAGAAGAGGACAGCTCAGACAAAAATATTTTAAAAATATACAGTAGTCTTCGAGGATGAAATGTTGACATTGTAATTTAACATATATTCAAAAGAATTAATTTCTTCTCTGAAAAAAACACATCATTTGCTCGATTACATAAAACCCAAGGATTAGTAGATGTTCTAAAGTCTACGGATGACTTTAATATACACAAATATGCATACTTTCGTTGTATGTACAGCTGAGACATTAACTTTTAGTTAGATCAAAATAGAAAAATGCTCTTAGTGGACCAAGCACAAGAGTACTGACATTTTAAAACAGTGGAAGATCTAGAGATAGCACTTGAATATTCCACTTGAAAGCCTGCCAAAGTTTTCCATAGCTTCCCCATCCAGACCTACATTTAAAAAAAAAAAAGTTAAATACATATATATAAATACATATGTCATACAAGCCACGGATTTGGGGTTTTTTTGGTTTTAAGTCCAAATTCTGCTGGATGTAAAAAAAAAAAAAAAAAAAAAATAAAAAAAAAATATTCTTNACATTCATTTTTCAATTAAAAGTAGAAGAGGACAGCTCAGACAAAAATATTTTAAAAATATACAGTAGTCTTCGAGGATGAAATGTTGACATTGTAATTTAACATATATTCAAAAGAATTAATTTCTTCTCTGAAAAAAACACATCATTTGCTCGATTACATAAAACCCAAGGATTAGTAGATGTTCTAAAGTCTACGGATGACTTTAATATACACAAATATGCATACTTTCGTTGTATGTACAGCTGAGACATTAACTTTTAGTTAGATCAAAATAGAAAAATGCTCTTAGTGGACCAAGCACAAGAGTACTGACATTTTAAAACAGTGGAAGATCTAGAGATAGCACTTGAATATTCCACTTGAAAGCCTGCCAAAGTTTTCCATAGCTTCCCCATCCAGACCTACATTTAAAAAAAAAAAGTTAAATACATATATATAAATACATATGTCATACAAGCCACGGATTTGGGGTTTTTTTGGTTTTAAGTCCAAATTCTTCTGGATGTAAAAAAAAAAAAAAAAAGACATAAAATGAAACTATTCTTTGTTACTCTCTAAAGCACCATCTCACAAATAATGAGAGATGTTTCTGGAATATTTATTTTGAGCAATTCTACACTAGAAATGGAAGTGGATCATTTGAATTAATTCTTCCCTACTGCTGATGCTCATTACTTTTATGATGGAATTGGTAAAATGAATGTTACATTCATTTTGTCCCTCTCAATTGGGCCCAGTAGAGCTTTCTGGAGACAGCAATTCCAGTGAGAAAAGAGGCATGCCTACTAGCAAGAACTCTTCACAAGAATACCCCAAATCCCCGTAGAAGTCTAGAAGGATAATCATCTTTGCTAGAGTGAGGCGTAAAGGTTTCCTTGGAACTAAGCCATCAGCTTTACTTATGAGGGGAAAAAGAGGGGAAATAGTAATTTTTTGAGAAAGAAGACATTATTTCACTTCTGATTGCAAGAGAAAACAAGTATTACCTTCTTGCAGTGCCTTTTATTCTGTTTTTCACAGAGTAAACTTAAAAATTAAATTTTAATAAATAATGAAAGTATACTTACAAGTTTCTGCTTCTATTTCAGCATATGCTGATTTTATTTCTGATTATTCTTCATTGTTTTGACTCTCCATTAATAAAAGTATATTTTCTTCAGAAAAGATGTTTCAGAGTTGGTTTATAATGATAAATATTCTAGGCACTGCTTGCTTTTGTTCATCATTTGCTGCCAGGCACTTGAATACTGACAATAGCAAGCCACCTTTAAAGTTGTGCCAAGCGACCATAGCTAATTTGAGAGCCCTATGTCATTTTCAGGTCTGGGAACACCACAAATTTTGTCTTCCATGGATGTGTTAAAAAAGGAATGAGCCCCAATAATGACACAAAATTGTATTCAGAATCCTCATATTTAGACAGAATCAGGATTAATATATGTATAGTACATATTAATAAATTATTATAAAAATTTCAGAAATTAGTGTAATTCTCTAAGAGTGGTAGTTTGATGCACTGTAAGCTCTCAGACATTGTTTGTACTCTTCTGAGGTACACAGACATTTGAAAAATGGCTTCTTAATGGGGCTTTAAGACATAGGCTCTACAGACTTGTGGTATCTACTTCTTATAGCATTTTAGAAGAGAGCTATCAGTTATGTGTGTTTAAATCTAGTAAAATGTTGTGTAAATCCCACATTTGCATGTTATTTGAATGACAAAAAAGAGTGAAGATGAAATCGATATTTAAAAGAAGTATTGAAATTTTAAAAAACAAAATTTGATTATGACACCTCAGAAAACAAGAAACTAAGTGTTTAAATAATTGTTTTGTTCCCTTTAGGCTTTGGTTATAACTTTTTCTCTGCTTTTTCCTGATTTAAAATATAGTAGGCAAAAATAATTTAGATATTATCTAAGAAGCAGAGGGTTTTTTTTCACAGCAATAATTTCTCATACTAACTGATATTTCCATGTTACGTAGCAACTACTTTTTTTCGCTACGTATTTGCAGGAAAACATTCTTTTGGGCCAGTGAAAATGGTAGGAGTTTATGTCTTTTCTGCGGTTCATATTTTCTTTGCAGATTTAAAGCATCACTTAAACATATACGCTTATTTTAAATGGGAAGTTATTTATACTACAGAATGGCTTAAAACATAGATTTAACATTATGGAGTTCCTGTATTTGAAATTCTGTTAAAGGCAAAGCACACTTTTGAATTCATAAGATTATGTCACCTTTTCAAAAAAGAAAAATTACATTACTATATTTCAAGCAGTGGTACAAAGTTTTTGTTACATTTCACTTACTAAATGCTCCTATGAGTGTTTTAGGATTGCAACAAAATTACAGCAAATTTCTAAAGACTGAAGATTTGAGTGATGTTGATTCAAACAGGTGACAACAACAGACCAAAACTGGGTCTCTCACATATGTCACAAGAACCCTCAGGTCCTCCGAGGACTCATGCTCTTATGCTTCTTCAACCCACAGACACTCAGTTGACTAGGACACAGGAGCTAAAGTAGGACCACAGATTTCCTGTGCTCTTTCTGCTCTTTCTTAGGTACTGATGGCAAAGGATTCCAAGGAATCTTTCAGGCTGCATCCTGTAAGTGGGGAAATTGCACCCATACTTGGGCCTGACAGGCCCAACAGGCACTCCAGTTTCTTGAACTATTAATATAAAGACACAGTCTTTCTTTGAGAGCATAAAAATTTAAAATGCCTAGTTCTAGTTCAGCTAATTGCTCTTTTGATTTTGTATTTTTGTAGAGAGTTTTTTTGTTTGTTTGTTTGTTTTTTTTTTTTTCAATTGAACCCTAGACAAAAAAGGAAGAACAGATATTTTACATCTGCAAAAATGGAAGTTACTCATTACAGAAAAGAGTCCCAAGGCTGTACTGGAAAGCATGCAATCTCTTACACCCATGCATTAGGTCATCTGATAGTTCATTTCTAAATAACTGAATGTATCTTATGTAGAGTTGATACTAAAACCCCCAAAAATATTGTTTTAGATTCACACTTTTCCACTGTTTCTCACATAAATGTCTTACCTTTAGCAGGCTACACATTTTGTCACTCTTGCAATAGACTTCAGAAAACCTGAACTGATCATTAAGTGGATTAATCTGTTTTAATGGGCTTTCATTTCACTTAGAATCCATAATTTCCACTCTCGAGTTTAAAAGCAAAATCAAAACAAGAAAACAAACCACAGAAGAAATAATTAATTTTTCCAGGAAAAAAAAAAAAAAAAAGACTGAAGATTGATTTTGTGGATTTTTGTTTGTTTGTTTTCTCCTTTTCTTAATGTGCTACACCCCAGAAAGAGGAACTATTTTGTGCTATAAGATGAAATATTTACAGTATATTCAGAATGACATATTAGTGGCATTCTTTTATTTCTGCAATGAATTTGATTTGGGGCACTGATTTTATGTTTGTTTTATGGAATACTTCAGTTCACAATGAATTGTACCTCAGTAAAATAAAAGTTTATTCTGTCCGTATTTATCTCCTTTATAAATTGGTACCTGAAATAAATATATATTCGTTCCATGTTGTAATAAATAACTTACGGTACACATGGTTGAGTTGTAATCTGTAGCTATAAGAAGCTATCAGATATGATTTGGATTATTTATTTATCTGTCGTGTTTAGAGAAACATTGTGTATTGTGTGTCTTCGTGGTGTTTGATTTTGTTATTTAAAATAAGTGGTAAGATACTGAAGTAACAATTCAGATATTTTTTAATATTTTGTTCACAGAAGGACTACAAAGTTACTGCTATAAAGAAGTGTAGTTCTTTTTGAAAGTCATCTCAGTGGGCAATAACTACCAGGACAACTGAGCTCATATCTATTTGTTGTAATAGCTTAAAACGCTGAACATACTTCTCTATTTAACTGAGGATTTTTACAGTTTCTCTTTTTCATTCATGCTTATCTAACTTACAAAAGAACTGGTTCTTTATGGCTCTTTAAGAAATCAAGCTATTCTACAGAGTGAAAGACCTGAATTGGACTTTGCCAAACGAGTGACCCTACAGCATGTTCTTGGAAAAAGAAACACTTTAGGGAAGAGAAAATGAAGAAATCCATATGCTATGTACTGAGCTCAGCAGACTAAGTGCTATGATCTCAGCTTCATTTGAAGTGGATGAAACAGATCATGGTTATATCCTTTCCTCAAACCTCTATAATAAACGAAACTGGAGAAAGTGCCTCTTGTCACATCAGTGGTCAATGGCTCCATCAGACTCACATCAATCCTGCCATTCTTCAAAAAAGATGTGTTCCTACTAATTCATGAACTGTATAAAAAATCACACCATTTTCTTAGAAAATAGACCAAGTTCAAATCTTTTATTTCATTTCTTGAAGTTACTGCTGTATTCCTGAGTAACACTTCACCTGCCTAAGCTGCAACCTGAAACCCACTCAAAAGTCAACCCCAACATACATATTATTTTTTGAGTCACTGTACTACATGTTGCTCACTTCTGCTGTGGGAATTAGGGCCCTTCTTGGAGTTTTTTTATGTGTTCTCTGCCTTCCATCTAATTTGGAGTGGCAGGGAAGAAGTCAAGGGAGGACCTGTCACTCTTGATGATGTCTTCAGATAGCTGCCTCCAGATACGCTTGCAAGACCAAAGATTTTCTCAGATTTAGAACGTACTTGGGAGCTCATTGCATGCAGAGTCAACTTGGCAATCTCATTACTTTTAGGGGTGGGATAGACTACTGGAAGGTTATAGAAGTAGGCACAGCAGCAAAGAAATAGCATTTTCAGAACTTGAGGCAAAGTTCAAAGATAACTTCAATATCATCATGGATTCAGCTCCTTGTGTATGCCTCGGAAGAGATACAGGGATAGAACTATGTCTTAGGCAGGCAGATGCTTTTCTTTAACTCTTTGCTTCTGAAAAGAAAATTCAGTCTGCTTTTTCAAATCCAAGCTCACTTTTCCCTTGTGATAACTTAACCCTATCAATCTAAATTATTGGAGGGCTGACACAGCTTGATGATTTGAGCTCACCAGGTCATCTAGGAGTAAAGGTAGTAAGAAATACAGATAAAGAGGTTCTGAATGCCACTGTAAGGTGTTTTATGTTAAGAAAGCATCACTAAACCTACCTACCATTTGTCACCTAGGTTACTATAACCATATAAAGCATATTTCTAGACTCAGCTATGAAAGCAATGTTGGACAGCTGAAGGCATTCCTGAAAAAGAAAAAAAAAAAGACATTATGTGAGTTAATAAAACTAATAGTGGGAGGAAAACAATAAGGACTATGGCTGTGGTATATATTTTCATGAGTCAGAGTTTCACTGTGCATGACTTTGGTTGCTAAGCATTTATTGTTTATTTTCCCGCTTTTGGAAGTGATTAAGTTAACAGGCATGTTCCTGATTAATTCCTGACTATATTTTGCCTGGTGAGAAAAATACTAGCCCTGAGTAAGACATCCTCCTTCCCTACTCTGCCATCTCATAATTTGAAAAAAAAACCGAGCTGTAGAATTTGAAAGAGCGTACATCTTTTTGTTGTCAAAATGATATATGTGAGGCAAATTATAATTAGCCATTATTTTCTGAACAAAAGTTCAGTCTCCAGGCCCCGACCTGGACAGGGTCGATTTTAGAGGTTAGGAATTGTGAATCTTAATTCCACGACAGAGATAATATTACTTGGATCAAATGAATTTAGCCCTCTCCACAGACCATAAAACACGTTCTTCAGCTTGAAATACCATATTAGGCTTCAAATGGTCAAAGGGAAGATAGTAAGAGGCTATTTCAACATGAGCTCCATTCATTTATTGTGATTCTTTTCTGTATGTGGAAGTAGTTGTGTCCTCTCTCTTACAATCAAATAAATAGCCAACATCAATTTGAAACTGAATTTTACTCCACTCCAGCCTGTTTACATAACTGATAGTCCTTTTTAGTGTGTGTGGTTCCACTAACTCCTAGTTTTCAACCACATTAATAGTTAACAAGTGATTTTTTCACTTACTACTGGATTTCTGAAACCATTTTACACAGATGTGCATGTGAGTAATGCATATCCAGGAATTGAAATCAGACCCTTACAAAATCAATAACATTAATCTGACTCTGATTCCTGTGCTCCTTGAAGACATTTAGAATTCAGTCTACAAATTCCAAGTTTCAATTAATTAGAAACAGTTTATCTTAATTATGTGAGTTACCATCCTAGCAAGAAATGAATTATCTCAGTACAAAGGTGAGTTTTCTGAAATGCTAATAGCCACCTAAAATCATTTTGCAAAACAAAAGGAAACTGGGAATTTGAATGTTGTAAAGACAATTTTTGCTGCTTCTTTATTCTAACTATTCCTGATACTGTGGGGGAAAAAAAAAATACGAAAAACTAGTTCATATACCTATATTATCTTGAATGCCTATGTCAATTTGAGATGGTGAGAGGGTTATCTAACCACCACTTGGGTGAGAGCTCGTTAGAGGAAATGAAACAAGATTTATTAAAAATAAAAATATGAATATGAATGAAAAGAGATATATACATATATATATATAAATGGTACCAGCCACACCTCCCCCACACCCAAGACCATGCCCCCCAACACACGACCCCAAGAAACCCAAATACCCTGGGACCCAGACACCTAAAACACCATAAAACAAAACAATTGTTGAAACTGTGACACCGAAAAAGGATTCAGCTGCAGAGCAGAGTGCAGGATTCCCCCACTGCCAGGGCTCGCCTAGGTTGGGGTCCTGCAGGAGCCTTCTGCTATGTGAAATGCCAGTGGGGGGCAGCTGAGGTGAAAGGGGATTCAGGAATACCGGGATGCAGAGAAGGAGACGACCCTTGGTCAGGATGAGAAGGAGAAGAGTCCTACAGGGGCCGCCTCTGGCACAGTGAGACCTTCTCTCTTGGGACTGTCCCAGGAGCAAAAGAGTCTGACCCCCAGTACCTGTGGAACTTTTAAAAGGCTCCCCAGTCTCGCCCTGCACCGTCCCCCATCTCCCAATAGGAAGCGACTCCAAAATGTCAATCCTATCTGCCTTCCACTGGTTTACATAATTGAAATGGTGGCGTCCATGACGAGACATATGGTTGGGTCCTGGTGATGTATGGCTGCCCACTTGCATGCTGCCGCTGGGAAATGCACCCAGGAGCCACCCCGCAGTCCAAGTGGACAGGAGAGGGCACACACGCACCAGCACTGCATCTGCCGCCACCATGATCTGGGATTGGGCTCCCCTGAGCGTGCCAGGGCAGGTGACATGGGTGGCAGAGTCAGGGCCACCCCAAACTCACTCCGAGAAAGCAAAAAAAATGGAAAAAGATTCAAAACACCTACATATCAAAAGTTATTCTCCTAGGCACTTAAACCATGACAATGCCATAAAAATAAGGATTATTTTAATTGCTATCAATACTCAGTAAATATTTTAAAAAAATGTTAAGGTCAAAACTTCCTCTGCTTAAACTATTTTCAGTAGAGTATGAATACTAATGATAAGTAATTTATCTAGTAACCCAAAACTGTCTGTCCTCCCCTCTTTGTCTACTCCAATATCCACAAAGAAAAGAAGGCACAACTGATAAGACTAAAACACATTTTCCATCATTCAGGCTGTCTATGAGATAGATTTCTCTTATTTCTGCTCTTTTCTCTCAACTTCCTCTCCTAAAACTGTGTTTGAAGAGATATCTGTAAGATTAAGAAAAGAGAAAAGTCACATTTAATATCAGCCAAAAACATTCAAACTGTGCCTTCATCTGTATGAAGAGAGACATTAATCAGCTTCAGTTTACCAAAGTCTGTGAATAAAATCCCTAGTTTGTTCATCATATTTCTCTTTTTGAGATCTTAGAATAGTTCACAGAAATATCAATCCCCTGTTGCCTGTTCCAGGGATGAAGTGTAAACAGAAGAAGTATATGCTGCAAGTGAAGGTCATAGAGAGGCTTACATTTAGTACTTTTCACTCTAAAGAAGGCCCAGCGCACCTTGTAAAATGCTGTTCATAGAAATCAGTAAAAAGATGTAGATGGAAAACCTGACTGTTGAAACAAATCTGCCACTAATCCAACTGAAAGACAGTATAGCATTTATGTTCCTGAAAGAATGGAAATTATGGCAGACAGTCAGGTATCAAAACAGAGGACTATAGCTTTTAGAGCTATTTGATATTTCCTTCTTGCATGATTTGACACATGACCTGCAGAAAATCAGTGTCTTTCTTGAGAAATATTTAGTTACATACATGTTTTAATATGGCATCACATATGTCCCAGATCCTGATGTTTAGGTGGGAACTAGTAACTGTAAATTTCACTTGGCTGACAGGTAAAATAATAGAATAGTTCTCATATAATGTAGTTCATAATGTGATATTGGTACTGAAAGTTCAAATTAATTGAATCAATATATTCTTTCTTATAGTTGTCATGCCCTAAATCTCATAGGGAATTAATATCCATCTGGCTGTAACTGGGCATTTGTCATCCACTTTCTGGAAGTATTCTCAACAGAATGATTAAAAATTCCTTGTTTTCTCTGAAAAAAAATTTGGGGCACTAATGCACATTTGTGTCTGCTTACATCCTTATTCCTCATTTTCCTTTTACTTTCTCTTCCTCACTTTTCTTTTTTTTTTTTTTTCTCCAAATCTTTACCTTCCAAGCCTTCTGTTAGAAATAACTTTTCTTTATAGCTAACACCTCATCTTTGCAGCACCTCTGAGAGATTTGGAGTGAAAAGGGAGCTAAAAACAATATCTTGGGCAGTCTGATGTTGGTTCAAATGTGACAGGCTTTTGGGCAGTTGATATATTTTACAGTGCTTAAATTCTCTTTTACTTCAGTAGTAGGGCTGTATAGTAAGTCGGTAAAAAAAAAACAAAAAAAACCAAAAAAAACCCCAAAAAAACCAAACAAAAAAATACTCCCATCCAAACCTTCAAAACAACAGAGCTACCTTGAGTTCTTTCTTCTTCCCTTCTGTATGTAATTTTATCATATTTTCTCTTCAAGAAAATAAGATTAACCCCAAACAACAGTAGAGCTTCAAGCAAATTTTAAATAACTTTTTCTTTTTTGCAAGTACAAGACAATTAATGCCTTATTCATACCATCTAAAAGCCTGTCAAATAAGTTGTTTTCCCTCTGAAAAAATTCCTCAGCTTATCAAAAACCAAAAGGACTCAAATATGTGTTTATAGATTTTTAAGTGCATTTTAAAACATTGTATACATACGTATCTTCTAAAACACCCAAAAATGGGAGTTTCTCGCAATGGAATGAAGTTACAGTCGCATGTCAGGGTGATTCCTACTTACTTTATGTAAATATGATAGTCACAATAGCAGTATTTTAATTAGTTACCTGTAACACTATATCAGTTAGTCTACAAAGCTATTATAGCTAGCTGTTTCTGGGATTGTGAGTAGTGGGCTTGCATACATATGAAACAGGCTTGCATGGCCTCCACTCTACAGCATGTAACTAAGCAGCTAAGTTATTCATGCAATAAATCATTTCAACAGCTGACATTTGTTATAATTAACACAATTTGTCATCTTTCTTTGACAAAGCAGCTCTGCAGTCATCATGAGGCTCTAAACTCCTTTGCTAAAACCAGAAGAGGGATGTGTTTCATTGTTTTGCAGAACTTACACTTTTATAAATGCAATGGAAAATACAATTTGAAGACCTTAGGTAAACCTGGGAAATGAAAAATATTAACTTTACAAGATAAAAAACTGTAATCAATTATAACTTTTCAGTGCTGGATATAGTTACATGTGTCAATCTAAAATGAAACTAGAGGAAAACATATTAAATATAAAACCTTTTATCTTAATGTCTGCAAATATTTTGGATACTAAGTTTAAACTAACAGTTACTAAGTATTTAATCCAGAGAATTCACTTATTCTGTAAAACTGTTGCCATCAGGGCCCAGGCAGGGCCAAGATAAGAAGCGAGACAGACTCACGATGCAGGGAGAGAGCAGCTTTTACTGGTGGTGTCC
>VYZS01101778.1:58087-87816 GCA_013400695.1 Neodrepanis coruscans | reverse complement strand
CCCCATTTTGCCTTTAAAAGCTCCATAGGCGATTTTTCTCTTTTTTTTTTTTTTTTTTTTTTTTATGTGAACAAGATCCTTTGGTCCAGCTGTTACAGCAGGCAAATGCTGTTTACATCAGAGTTTGGGTCTTTTTGGTACAGGTTTTTTCAAATAAAGAGACAAAGCATCCAGCTCTGCAAACAAGGGAAGAAGGCAAAAGTCAGGTCACCTCCTGCATTGGTGCCATTATTGTTTAGACACTTCAGGGTCAGTTGCTGCCTTGATTATAATTCTGTCATCCTGTTGTCCAACTGGGATGGTGCAGATTTAAGGAAGGCAGCTTGGCAGTGCAGCTGTCACCTTGCTCACTGAGTAAAGTCCAGATCCTCTTCCAGAGCAGGTCTCTCTCTATCCTGGTTATTCTCTTCTTTATGGATTATTTCTGTGGGTTTTCCCCTCTCTGAAGCCAATAGCCAAATTTTAAATGCAGAGGATCTCATGAGTAAGGAGATGCTATTCTAGGGCACAGTCTTCCTGCGGAAGAGAAGCATAGTGTAAATATAATATTTTTATCCCCCACTTTTCTTTTTCCAAGAGGAATTTGGACAGAATAGATTAACTGCTCCACAGGAGACTGCCTGCTGATTTGGTCAACCTCTTCAATTTGCCACAGTGTAATTAGAGGGCTTCTGGTGGAGAATCATATTATTGCCTATCTAATTTCTTTTAAGTAACCAGCATTATAAGGGATATTAAAAGAAGGTGATGTTTAAACTTTAATGAAACTTGCTCAAACAAGCATATTAAATATGTCCTGATGGTTTTTGCAAATGGATATTTTTCTCCCCATGTTGTAACTGATGGTGTTTTTCCTCTTTATCCTCAGGGATTTTTCTGTTTTGCTCTGGCCTTCTGCGGATTGATCCCAGCTGCCTGCTGGAGATACACTGACAGCACAGAGGTAAGTGCTGGCTGCTAGGAAATGCCACTAGCATCTTGTCACAGATTTTTTTTTCATAGCAACTATTTTTCCCATA
This sequence comes from Neodrepanis coruscans, assembly GCA_013400695.1. Lineage (NCBI taxonomy): Eukaryota > Metazoa > Chordata > Aves > Passeriformes > Philepittidae > Neodrepanis > Neodrepanis coruscans. Next base: position 86,797 of record VYZS01101778.1, on the reverse strand, counting down.
AAAGAGACATCTGGTGGTAATTAAGCCATCCATGCCAAGGTCTATCAGATCCAGGCTCTGTCGCATCCGTCCTTTGCAAGAATAGGGCCACCTTCATCAGCTGCCTCTTCACTGAGATCATCTGAAGGGAAAAGCTGTGGAAACCCTCATGCAGGGCAGTCTCTTTGTCCTGAAGGCAAAACAAAATGCAAGTCCCATTTTAAATAGCTTTGGGTGGATTTTTTTTGCAGGCAATGTTTGTTTTGTTTTAAATGAGATGCCTGACTTCAGAAAAGTAATTTCCAGCTAGTTCTAATTCCTGTCAATGTCAATTGGGAGCCTCTATTCAAAGGCAGTGGCAGGTTGTGGGTGTTCATATTGTCCCTGGCAATGTCCAAGAGAAATACACAAGAGATGTGTTTATTAACTGGCAGCACTAGTACAGAAGGAACACTAGAATGAAAAATGATGTTTTGGGTCGCTGTCATGCTAGTCCAGAGACAGGAGATTATAGGAGGTTGAATTTGTAAGAAAATTAGGTTTTGAGTTGTTAACCCAGAGCTTGCTGGTGCTATGGTGGATGGATGGTGTGGGAGATGCAAGGTGCTGGGGAACTTGAGTCAAGGTATGCAGAGATGCTAAAGGATTTGTGCATCAGAGTAGGTAACCATACCGTGGGGCTCGGATGCCCCTGGGGCCAGGGTATCAGGCTGCTGGGAAAAGCAGAAATTGAACTTAATATTTAATAGCCTAAAGAAGTTTATACTTTTTAACTCTTTCCTAATCTGATATAATTTGCTGTTTGCATATTTATCCCTTTTCCCATTCAGAGGAATTTGTTGCTACTTGGTTTTAACTCCCCTTTTTGCATCCCTGCATCCAAAAAGTATAAAATGTAAGAGATTCAGGAGTGCAAAAAAATCAGAACATCTTTCTTTTGAAAGCAGAACACTGTTATTTTAAGCAAGTACCAAAATGATCTGACAGGAATTCAGTTAAGTGTTTGGGGCTTTGATAGGTGTTTCATGCAGTGGGTTGATCCCTGTTCCCATTTTGCTCCTTCCCACTCCCAGGCAAGTGCCATAACCTGCAATATTCCAGGCAGCAATGAGGATGTGAGTGATAGGAAACATCAACCCAGTGGATTAGGGATTCATGCTGTCAGCTCATCTTTTTAGGGTTACACATACTGTGGGGGATCAAAGACCGGTGTGTCGGAAGGCTGGCTGTGAGATTTCCTTCTGTGATGGAAGAGCACAACTCCATCAAAATACTGGAGACTCAGTCCATACAAGGACAAGGAGCCCTGTCCCATAATGGTTCAGTGTGCTGTGCATAAATTAAAATCCAGTCCTTCTGAAAGCAGAAGTCAAGGTTAAGGTGAGGGATAAGGTCCTGCTTCTCTAAAAAGTTTGTCCAGAGCTGACCAGTGACCACAGTAGCTGAAATCCTTCGAAATGTGCAGGTGGCTATGCTGGATCAGACTAAAGTTGTTGGCCAGGGTAGCAGCATAAAAACCCAGCAAGCACAAAGCAATGCTTTTTCAGATGACAACAGCTTGTGACTCAGGTGCCTGCTGGTGGCACCTGCCAGTGCCTTTGCCTTTAATGTTCTCAGTGGATTTTTCTAACTGCATTAGAAATGTTAGGGTGACTGCTGATGGCACAACAGCATCTTTTATCTGTACACTTAACTGGCCAAAGCAGATTCAATTAGAGCTGAGACATTCATGGAAAGGAGTATTTCCAAAGCATCTGTATTTTTTTTCTCATTATTTCAGGCAAACCTATCAAAGTTTATTACACTCACACTAACAATTTAATATGGAAATAATTTTGTTTTCATGACCAACGCAGAAGAGAGGCCTTGAACAGTTTTCTCCTTCTTCTGCAGAAGTTAAATAATAGATTGAAGAAAAATCTGTCTCAGTAAAGGAGAAATGGCACTAGAAGCTGTGTCTGCTTGGTCTTATGAAATTGTGTTATCCAAATACCCTATTTAGTTATACTTTTAATAGACATATGCAGAGTAGGGCATAAAAAGACTGCAATAAAAAGATGTATTCTGGATAAATACAGGGATGTGCCATTCAAAAAATACTTTGTTTATTTCAAGGATGATTACTTTGTATATGTCTTAATCACTACATCTGTTTTTACATAAAATTATTTCATGGTTTTTTTTGCTTTGAGTGCCCTGCCCACAAATGCACCCACAGTATTGTTAGCTTTAGTAATTGATTGGGTTTCTGTAAGCCAAACAGCTTCCAATAGGCAAAATGAGGAATTTCTGTAGAAGGTTTACTTTCTGGGTAAAGAAAACTAGCAGTATTTCTGACAACATCAAAAATAAAGTACTGTTAGAGACCATCTTGGGTTTCTTTGCTTCCTAAAATGCAAAGAGAAGCAGGGAATATAAATGAGGGAAGATATAATTAGAAGTGTCCCTTACAAAACATATGGAAATTTAGTTTCGATTGAAAAGCAACCTGTCTCACTAGGGAGAAAAATGACAGAGAAATGCAGGTGTGACTGCCTCTCCAGGACAGAAAGACAGGTGCAGTGGTATAGAAAACTGAATGAAACAGGGGGAAGACTTCTGAAGTCTCATTATAGAGCTGGTTTTTTGCTTGACTTTCTCAAAATAAATAACCAAATTAAAGGAGGCGTCCTCTGCTGCGTACTGCATGTCAGTACTCTCAGCAATAGTTATTTTCAGTAATCTGGTAGGAAAAAATCAAACTCAGCCAAGCTGGTGGATATCTTGTAAACCTGATGAGATGTACACAGCTATCAATAAAGGAACAGAACTGGGGGATGTAAAACTGAATGTGGATGAATATACCAGTTATATGTGCCTGAATCACTGACCCTGAAGGCCAAGGGGCTACTACCGTCACATTCGTGGGTAAGGGGGAAAAACCTGAATTTTTCCCATGCAAAATGCATTGACTTTCCAGGGAAAAGCTAGACAGAAAATCAGCCTGTTCAGTTTGGAAATGCTAGCTGGGAGCTATTGGCTGTGGATCTTGTCCTCTCCCTCCTTATGGGCAAGGTGCAGAACACAAGTAACATTGAAAGAAGAGCCCTCCCTCTGCAAGCCAGGGTCTCCTCTGCAACAATCCATGGCAGATGCTTCAGTGGCTTACTCCTTTTGATTAAAAAAAAAAAATTAAAAGAAAAAAAAAATAGAAATTTTCCTGATAAAGCAGATCCCTCTTACAGAAAATCCTCTGAAACAGAAAACACCAACACTCGGTTGAAAAATTGTTTTGATGGTTATTATCAAGAGACAATAGATAGAAATGTTGTTTAGACATGATGAAATTGAGATGTCCTTTCTCCCTGTGTGGCTCTTTCAGAGCTCTGTTTACAGTACTTCTTACAGAGAAGCTGGACAGGGAAAAAGGAAGAGTTATTTGTAAACATTTGATATTCCCAGTCCTGGGCACTGCAAATAAAATGTGAGTCTTTTCATTTCCCATTCTTTTCTGCTTTTGTGACCTTCAGTTTCTTCTGAATTAATTCTTTCATACAGATGCCAGATGTTTTAATTTCAAGTTATCTGCATTCCAGATAGAATTGATGTCATCATAGTCTTTATTCTTAAAATAATGTATGCCAGACATGCAGCTGTCATGAACCTGAGATTTATCCTAGAAGGCTGCATTGCAATTATTCCTCTTCTCGGTGGGAGATGTGGTCTCAGTAGGAAAGTGTGCAAACCTGTCTAAGGAAGGACAGTGGTGGTGCAATCAAAGTGAACGAGAGACTGACATACACAGGACAGATAGGATGACCTCTATGCAAGGGTCTTTGATGGAACAGCTGTGGTAACCGTGCAAATTATGAGGTTTTCAGCCACATTAGGAAATTCTGGTTCCTGAAGCCAAAGAGCTGAGTCTTGTTTACTGAAGTTATTTTTATGGCAGGCCCTTTCCCACAAACCACTGTCTAAGTGAGGTTTCTTACTCATTCACAGTGCAGCTGAAAGCAGCTAGGACCTGAGATGCAGAAAGGGATGTAGGAGAGACATGCCACATCTGGCACAGATGGTGGACAAGGTTGTTGCTTCCTCCTCCTCCCCAGCTTCCGTTCTCTCCTCACCCATTAACATTGCTTTACAAACCTCTCTGCAGAGGCTGGAAAAAAGATGTACTTGCAGCTGCCATATAGAAGACTTGGTACCCTCACTAACCAACACAAAAATAGAACTGTAGAATCATAAAGGTTGGAAAAGATCTCCAAGATGATTGAGTCCAATCCTTGACCAGTCAACTAGACTATAGCTCTAAGTGCCACATCCAGTCATTTCTTGAACACCTCCGGGGTCAGTGACTCCACCACCTTCCTGGGTAGCCTGTTCCAATAAAGAAAATCTTTCATTGAAGAAATTCTTCCTGATGTCCAACCTGAACCTCTCCTGGAACAGCATGAGGCTGTGTCCTCTTGTCCTGTCACTAGTTGCCTGAGAGAAGAGACCAATCCTCATCTTGCTACAACCTCCTTTCAAGCAGTTGTAGAGAGTGACAAGGTCTCTTCTGAGCCCCCAGGCTAGAAAACCTCAGTTGCCTCAGCTGCTCCTCACTGAATTTATATTCCAGACCCTTCATCAGCTTCATTGCCCTTCTCTGGACTCACTCTAGCACCTCAATATCTTTCTTGCAGTGAGGGGCCCAGAACTGGACACAGGACTCAAGGTGTGGCCTTACCAATGCCATGTACAGAGGGACAGTCACTTCCCTCGTCCTGCTGGCCACCCTATTTTTTATATAGGCCAGAATGCCAGTTATTCAGTTCCCAAACAGCACTCCTGGGTCCTTTGCCATTTGGGTCCTTTCCAGCCACTATTCCCCAGGCTATAGTGCTTGTATGAGGTTGTTGACCTCACTTGACCAAAGTGCAGGACCTGGCACTTCAGCTTGTTGAACCTGAAGTTTGTGGTTTTGCTTGGGGCCCTGTTGTAAAAGAGGCCAGAGAAGTTTCTTTGCCACACCGTCTATGGCACATGACCCTTCTCTGCAGCAGCTGAGCCAGTCCTTCCAGCAGCCCTGCAGCGATGGTCCTGAGAGCCAGTCAGGATGGCAGGGTGGGTCAGCAACAACAAAATTGCTGCAACATGAAAGGAGTTTTGCAACAGAATGAGCGTTTTAATTACAGAGATTTTTTTCACAAGTAAAAGCATAAAGCAGATTAAATTAAAATTTCGCAACTCAGGGAAAATTTTGAAACTGGTGCAAATAGTTGCCCGTATTTCTAGCATAAAGGCCTGATTCCCCTTGTTCTTTGGATGAAGAGGTTGCTTGGACTTGCACTGCCTGGAGAGATACAGTGATCTCTTGGTTAACAAGTGGTTTCTTGTGTTCCTGTGTGATTTCAAAAGGTCTCACCTGTGGCCTTTGGCTCTGCATGAGTGGGAAGGCATTAGTCCTCTGTGTTGCAATGCTTGTACTCGGAATAAATGTGAGGATTTAGCTTTTTATGGGTAGGTAGCACAAGCCATCCATGTATACCCTGATTCTCCTGCAGTGTTGCTTTGCTTTCTCCAGCGGAACTTGTTTGATCTCCCCTCCTGGTGTTGCAAAGTAGAAACAGAGTCTTCTATGCTTTGTTAGCAAGCAAGGTGGAACCTTTTGGGCTAGTGATTTTCTAACTGGGCCTGGGGTGTACAGATGAAATTAATAGTTGTAGCTGTTAAATAACAAACATTGCCACACCTGAGGCTTGTTCTTGAACAGAGCAGCTTCCCTCCTCCCTTCCCTGCATATAGAACCAATGCTGATTTTCTTGACTCTGTCCCAACCACCACTTTTGCAAAACCAGACACAGCATTGCCTGTGTCTCCAGGGGGCAAATCCTCTCTTTGCATGTGTAAAACCAGCACACGGATTTCTTGTTTCTGCAGGTATGCAAGGAATGACCTAGCACTTCCCAGTTAATTTCTTAAGTGGGCCTGTTGAGGTCCTTCAAGAAATAAACCAAATTTGTGGGTTTTCCACGGTGTGTTTGTGTCTGTCATTAATGCCTCTGGTGTGTGTTGGGGCAGTCTTGAAGGGTCCAGTTGGTCTCATCTGTGAGCAATGCTTAAATGCAAGCTGAAGTACTAGAGATTTTAATGGTACTTAAACACAAGCTGAAGTGTGTTCATGTGCTTTCTGAATACAGATCTGAAGTGTATAGGTAGTTTCCTTTTGTTTGTTTGTTTTTTTATTCAGTGGGGCTGAATCAGGATTGTAGCCACTCACAGGGGTCTTTCAAGAACATTTTCAAAAATCAGTGATTTTGCTGTGAGACCACTGTGAATAATCTGCTGTGCTCCTTGTTCTTGCTGTTAGTCTACCAGACGCAATAATTTTAAGGTAAGGACCAAGCTTTTCCCAGTCTCTGAACTCCACGGGGAAAAAAAACAAAAAAGGGGGGAAACCCCTCCCTCTTCTTTAATGTTTTTAAATATTGTAACTCTTTCCCAGTGTTTATGTTCTCATCCAACTCCCCCAGAGAGACACTGCTCTCCTTTGTTTGAGCCTCCACACAGGCATTTGCACTCACGGGTTCTATAATTTATTGCTGCCCTGACGCTGAACCCACACGGCCCCATTTCTGCTGCTTTCCATGACAGAGCGTTAGCTGGAGCTCCTGCCTACAGCAGCGTCAGCCACGGTACCTGGTCCTGCTCGGATGGTTACCATTGCTGTGGCACATCCAATCTTCATGCACTTGTGGGATGCTCACCACTGCAGGACAGACACCACCAGCTCAGAGGACTGACAGAGCTGCCCTGGGGCTGGCTCTGTTGCTGATACAACCTAAAAACCTAATTAAAGAAATTGAGGACCTTGATACACTGTGGCTGGTGACACTCACACTGAATGCAGCCCCAGATCTGAAGGATTTAGGGAAAAAAACCTTGTTGATCTTGATTAACTGCTCGTCCAGATTTTCTGTACTTCTTTATAAAGCATCTGGTGCTTTGCCACAGACACAAAGTGATGCTCCTGACTGCCTCCGAGTACCACAGAGGTGGCCTTAGGCATAATTTTATGGCTTGGTTAAGCATGAGGCTCTGATGTCCCCCTGCCCACTGGCCAAGAGGGATGACTGTTCACCCACATAGCTAGATTTTGTTGTTCTTTTCGGGATGTGGAGGTAAGAAAGAAGGAGGATTTGAGCAGTGTAACATCTCAGCACTTTCTCTTGTTTTAAGTGTTTGTGCAAGGACCTGATGGAAGCACTGAAACTGGAGGGAAATAGCTTTGCAAGGCTTCACTTTTCCTGAGCTTTTTATTCCACAAAGATTTTCAGTCTTTCTCCTTCTGCCGTGTTTTTTGTGGTGGTCCAAAGGATGGTCAGGGTTTGCCTGGTCCCTTGGCAATACCAGAAAGTGGGTGGGAATGCATATGTTTGTCTTTTTTTTTTTTTTTTAAGTGTATAGATAGATGGATAGATAGATATAGATAGATAGATACAACAATCTGTATCTACAGGAAAAAAAAAAAAGCGAAAACCATTTGGCTAAAAGCCTCGTATTGGTGATCTCCAGTGACCACTGTCAGCCAGAGAGGGAGCCGTACATTCTTATCTTGTGCCATGTTCCATGGGGGGGCCTCAAAGGATGCTCTGGTTTGCAGTGCTGGTCAGATTTCTGCATCTGGGAATGACTGGCTGGAGGGAAGGCTGGAGAGAAGAGTTGAGGTGATAAAGGAAATAGAAACCTGCAGTAAGCTGTGATGACTGTGTTAGATATGGCTTAGCTTGGCTGAACATGGACAGGGGAGCTTGTCCATGTGCTCAGTCCATGTAGTGGGAGTTGCAGCATTGTTTTGTCCAAACTCAAGCTCTTTCATCTGGCTCCCCCCTGCTTCTGCCATGCTGTGAACATGTGTGTTTCTGCACACTAGGGAGGAAAGGGAAGCAAAGAGACAGCAAAATGCAGAAGTGTTTTTCTTACTAGAGTAAGGAAGAATTTTGAGTGAGTTAACCACTTTTATTCCAGTTTCACATCTTACCTGACTAACCTGCAGTGCATAGGTAAGTCAGGGAGGCTGCAGGAGCCACCACTGATGAGACTTCCCAGAGTGATGCTAGTGAGTACATCCTTCTTAGTGACACAGGAAGAACATGAATTGCTGAGGTTGCAATTTCTTCTGAGGCTGCACTGTGTGTGCTTGGTTTGTTACCTTGAAGTCACAAAGACCCACAGGACAGGAGGCTCCTCCTGCTTCCTGTGCTTCTCTTCCTCCTTTGCTATGTCACGAGTGTTCCTGTTTATCAGAAAGGAAGAAGGTGGGCTTGTCTTTGAGATAAACCTAACATCTCCTTTCACTATTATTCTCCCTGATCTGTTTTCCTTCTCTGCCATGTCAAGAATGTTCCTGTTTATCAGAAAGAAGGAAGGTGGACTTGTCTTTAAGACAATCCTGATATCTTTCACTATATTCTTCCTGAGCTTCAGCTTTGTAGAGGGATTTTTGGCCAACAGCAATCGCAAAGATGGTTCACTAAGATTCAGACCATTGTTCTTCTTACAAGTCTACATTAATTTCCACCTAAGCGACACTCAGGTTGCCTAAGCACGGGCTTGCAAAGGGATTCGGAACTGAAGGTGGACTTTCTTGTCTCATCCTTCAGTTCGAAATCAGATATAGGTAAAAATTATTCTTGGTAAATAACCTAAGTCAAAAATGTCAGTTTTCCTCTTAAAGGAGGTAAGACTGAAATTTCCTTTAGTTCTTAATAGCCAAGGGCAAGAATACTAATAGCTCAGAGTAGGTCTTCCTGCAGCCATAAATTCTGCTTCTTGGGGGATAAAGGATTTAAAGGATGATAAACAATGTCAAAATTCCGTTTTTCTTTTACTTAAAGTGAAAAATGCTACTTACTGAGTCAGTTGGAGTTATCTGCATCAGCCTTGGTGGTGATTTTCCCTTCGTTGTTTCCAGCAACACATTGATATCATCCCTAAATGAATATTTCATTAAGGAATGCAGATAAAAATGGGAGGTAGCAATGATTTACTAATTTTGATTTGGAACATTTCACCCAGTTTCTTCCAGGAAAAGAATTACTGTAAGGTGTGACCTCCATATCACTTAAACTGGAAATTTTTCTTAAACCAAAGCAAAAATGCTTTATCTTCAGCTCTTGGTGTTTCTTACTGACAGGTGTTACAGGAACAGTCTCCTTCAAGGAGAGACCACTGTCCAGCAGAACTCCTCCTGCAGTGGGTCACAGCATGTCACTAAAAAGAGGAAAATCCACTTGACCATAATAATGCTGATGTGTAGGAGGACTGTAAGACCTTTCAAAAAGAAGCCCAGATGGGCTTTCTCTTCTCCAGCTGTATTAGTCCATTATGTGACTTGCGGTAACTGAACTCACAACAAATTCTTGTTATGATTAGGAAGTATGTATTCTGCGCAGGGAGCAGCTTACAGACCCATTCCAAAGACCCGCTCTCTAATCATGAGACCTTCTCGAGTTTATATCCCACTCCTGAGTGGCAGGTGTCACTCATTGCTGATTGGCCTCCCGTTCCAGGCCCTTCCCATTCTCCGCCCCATCTGGGGACCCAGAACCCTCTCCCACTGGGGGTTGAGCTGCTACAACCATTGCCCCACTGCAGGAAAACACGTTCCCCTCGAGGAGACCTTGAGATGTTATTCCAGCAGGCTGTTGTGATGTCTCTGCCTCCTTATCTGATGTTCGTGTCCGGTGCTTACATTGACTCTTCTCATGTTAATCCTGTGTCTGACTGCAGAGCCTCCCCAACCCCCTTTGGGCACCCCTGTCCTTAATTCATATGTGCTAAGTACTATTTAAGGGGTGGGGCACAGCTGTTTGTCTCAAAGCATGTTATTGACGGTATCAGCACTCAAAAGGCATCCTGTTGGTTAACCATGAAAGAAAGCACCCCGATTATTTTTTCTCTCCAGCACTTGGTGTAAGATACAGAAAAAGAAAATTGTCTCGAGATAGTGGACTCAAAGTTGACTATCAGTGGAATGTACAATGGGAATCTGTTGAGGATGGCAATTGAGTACAAAGCAGTGCTGCAGTCTAGATATTCACTGTGTTAGGTCCTAGATCAAAGGAAAATATAGGGATAAACTTGCATCTGCTGGATGAAGCAATGTTGCAAATAAGGGTATGTCGTGAAACCACCTGGTGAATGTCTCATGCTTTCAGGTTTTATTTTTCACATCATCAGGCATGCATGAGTTAGCACAACATTTTGGGCTGGATTGATGCTGCTGTGCATCACCAGTGTTTCAGAGCTTGGCTGCAGCTCTGAGTATAAAGATAACCCCATCCCAGGCAGCAAAGTGCAATGTTTTGCTTTCATGTATCTTCTGTTATTAAATCAGACCTCTCTTATTCTCTGTGGCACAGTCTTCTGCCCAGAAGAAAACAGAGAGTAATAAATACTGAGATTTAGTGCTATATACCTACCTCTGAAATATTTAAATGAGAAAGCTGCAGTCTGTAGTAATCTTAGAAAACAAACTATTGCGTTGTATGAAAACAGCAGTTTCTCCCTCCAAAATCAAATGATCCTAGCAAAAATAAAAAAGGTGATGTGGAGGAACTACAAGCAATTCACTCTTTTAAAAAGGGTTTTATAGTTTGATATTCCCGTATTAGGATCTGAATAGCATATTCAGATAATGTCTGGATATAAATACTAGATATAAGTTCTAGATAGAAATGCTGAGAATGACTAATCAGCAAGTTGTACTCTTAGGTTTGCGTGGACATACATTCTAAAAGAAAATTATTGCTATTAAGTATTTTCCATTTAATCCCTTGTGTTTTCAGTTCCTGGAGGCTGCTTGACAAAATGAAAAGTAAAAAAAAAAAATCAGTAGATAACTGAGAAGACAGCTCACAGGCAAGCTCAGAAATGGTGCAACTGAAGCCTTTAGTAGTCATTATGTACCTGGAGCTTATCATCATCACCATCGCTGTAGTTGAACTGGCTAAAACAGTGACTGTTTATGGTTTCTTCCATTATTGTTTCCAACAGCTGGAATAATTTTCTGCCATAGTTTTGTTGTGGGCATCTTGTTTCTTCAATTCTGTCCCATCCACTCTCATCCTTCAAGGAGCCTCAGTCTCAACGTTTGACATCATTGCATGGTGCCTGAAATAATGAGGAAGGTGCAAACCACTGTAGCAGGCAGTACCTCTCCTGATCAAATTGATCCTCTCATGGAGCTGGCAGGAGCTCACCAGTCTGGCAGCTGCCACAGGCAGCAGCCACCAGCTGTCAACATCTGGGCAGATCTCCTGCTCTCCTCACAGTTTGCTCAGTGCAGCATGACCACCGGAGTAGATGCTGAGGAGGACTTCAGCCTCAGTTGGTTGCTGAGGTTTGTTATCAGCAACAACACTGACTTTCCTCTACAGTAAATTGGTTCTGGTGGCATGGTCAGAGCATACTTCAGTGCATGGGAGCCTTTGGTGGTCTTTGTAGTTGAAACATCACCGGACAAAATCTCATTTTACCTTGATTTCAGTTGAATATAATTGTAAAGTCAGCAGCAAGATCCAGCCTAAAACTCATTGCAGTCAAAGCAACTTTTTTGACTGTTTTCATGAGGTTTTGGGGTAGAGGTACCAGCCAAGGTAGAGGATTAAAAACTACCTGTCCCAACACATCCTGTCCCAGAGTTCAAGAGACCTTTAGATATAGCTAAACTTCTGGACTGCTTTTAACCTTTGAACACTTGCTTGAACCTAGCAACTTTCTTGAACCCTTTTTTATTTTTCACAGGTCATCCAAAGTTAGGCCTTTTGGAGGAAAGGTCAGCATCCTAAGCCTAATGATAAATATTAAAAAGCAGAAATTGCACATGCAGCACTGTTACCTTGCCAAACCCCATATATATGTTGTCACAGCATAAAACAGTTTTTATTCCTGAATCTTAGACTTGAGCTGGCATATTCAAAAGGTAATAATCTCTGGGGTTATGAAAGCAGCTGCTCTGTTGTTCCTTCCTCCACAAGAGGAGGTAAAAGATTTTTTTTTCATTATTCTCAATCCAATTCTTCAGTGGAAATGAATGATTTTTAATTGAATCCATTTATTTAATTGCTGCTCGTGGAAAGCTATTTCATGACCCACAAGAGTTGAGAGAACTTGGACGTTTTCCTTTTTATTGGGTTTTAAGGTTTGCTCAGTGAAAGGCTGATGCAGAAGTCTACTAGAAATCTTGTTTTACTGCTGCACTCATCCCAGTTGATGCACTCTGATACACAAGGAGGACAAAATGAACATCCTTCCTCCTCACCTGTGTGAGACAGGTCAATGTTGCACATTTTGCTACAGAGGATTTTTAACTTGGCTCAGAATATCTGAACCCTGTCCGTCAATGGACATCTCTTGTTAGAGATGGGTTGCTCCACGTAAACCTGGGTTCACCCCTGAGCAAATAGTGCTGGGGGGGAGGGGCGGGGGGGTAATTTCCCTTCTGAAAGTCAAGCACTACCTGTAGACCCACTTGGATCACTGCTTCTGAGGAAGCAAGGGAAAATGAAAGGAAGAAATAAGGTTTTTACTCCAGGTGATGAAGAAAATTGTCATATATTTTTTCCTTTGACAACCGAGAGGGAGTTGGCTGGGATCTGTCAAGCTGCAAGTTCTCACATGTTTGGTAAATATCTAGGGTCTAACTCACCACTTAATCACTCCTAGTACTTTTTGTCTCTGTTCAGAAAAACTGCTCTGTCACTGGGACAACACCAGCCCTCTGAGGACCTCTCACCTTTGTATTTTAGCAACTCGTGTGCCTGTCCTCACACTCCCTCCCATCAGGAAGGGGAGATGGCATCATCTCTGCCTGGCAGGGGGACTCAGAGGCACACTGGTCAGAGGCAGTTGAGTTCTTCTCTGAAACTAAATCCAAAACTGGCCAAAAGCTGCAGAGATCAGCTGGTAAGGCCCCAGCCTAATGTCAAAGGGTCCACACATGGCAGAAGGTGGTACACCTGCAGTGCCTCAGCACACCTCTCTCGTTGGACTCACCGTGTCACAGCTGCCCCTTGGTGCATAGTGGATCATATACCAGCTCCTGCTGCTGTGTGAGGGTCATTTAGTAGCTACACTGCTTGTATTGCTATACATGGGAGAGCTTCTGGGGGAATGCAAGAAGAGTATAATTCCCTCCAGAGATGACTGTGATCAGTGTTTTGCATATACAGATCTCTGCTTGCATTGCAGGTGGAAAACAGCATGATGGATGTGTATGACTTTGTGTACGAGGAGGTGAGGAGGAACACCTCCAGCTTCAGGAGGCACGAGCTGACTGCCATCCACGAAGCAGTAAGTTGTCTTTCAGCCATAGCAGAAAACCTTGCCATGGGATATCTTCCTGGTGGTTTTGTCAGGCTGAGGCTGACACCTGTGGTCTGCCTCATGGGTGCTGTAATGCAATTTTCCCTCAGGAACAGAGTCTTCTAGCCTGCTGTGGAGCCTGCTCCTCCCTTCCTATTCTTCCTTTCCCAGGTCTGACCAACCAGATTAGCAACAGGAGGAAAGGGTCATCTATCTGTGCATCACTGTGATGCAAGATCTACAAAACTTCCACACTGCAGCTGATTAGATATACTGTCTGTCTCAGCCCACTCTCTGCCCTGCTCCCTATCTGTGGTACAAAAATGTGGATATACCCCATGGCAAGTAGAGAAGAGGGGCAGGAATCCCACATAGTCCAGCAGTAGTATTTGGAGCTGGTTATTTCAGTTTTCCCTTGATCTTATGGCTGAGGAGTACTGGAGGCTACATGACCTCTTACAGAGTTGGAGATTGCTATCAAGCTCCCCAAAAACATCAGCTAAAATGTTGTTAGTGTAGGGGATTTCTCAGTAGCTTAGTAAGTGGGCAAGGGTGGTTAACCAGAAATCAAGGAGGATGCTTGCCCACAAAGTCACTGGAGATGAGTGTGTACATCCCCCATAGCGAGAAACTCACAAGTCCCTGCTGAGTAAAGAAGATGCAATCCCCTTGCACAGCAGGGCCTGTTTGTATAGTGAGTTCATGGTATGCGGCAAGTCTGGATGGGAAAGTCAGCTCCACTTGCCTGTTTCCAGACACCTCCCATGTGACTCCCTTTATCCTTCTGTGTTTTCTTAACTCATAGTAACAAATACTTTCCAAAGCTACTTTCATCTGTGCTTCTCAAAAAGCAGAAGAGGGCAAATGTTTCCTACTGCAGCAAAGTGGTGATGGCTCTCAGAGCCATGACCAGCCATGGAGGTGCTTGCTCTCAGGGTTGTGGAGCAGCACACCTAGAATCTCACTCGACAAGGAGAACTAGGCACAGGCACAATACCTGACTTCACCAGTTGCTTATTTTAGCCACTTTAATTGATGGAGAAACAGTCCTTCAACTCCTATTATTATTTTTCCTTCTGCTGGAGTTCCAAACTGTACAGTGCACCATGGCTATAGGAAACCACAGCGGGTGTTGCTGGGGATGCCCCCAGCCCGTAACAATCACTGGAAACATGAGTCTGTGCATTCCTGAGTTTTCCAGAGCAGCCATTGTGAGTTTTGGTATGACCACAGAGGAAGGGTTTGGCCCCAGTCCCAGGCAGCAGTCGTGCAGGAGCATGAGCAAGTTTGGGGCCAGCTGCATCCACCCCCTCTGAATTTCTCCTCCATACCTATGTGCTTTGCTCCTTGTCACCCGGGTTGGGTAGCCCTGCCTCGGGCAGCAGAGAGGGAAGGTAGCCCACTGCCAGCACCTTATGCTGCAGCAGTTGGTGGTGAGGGGAGAGTCCCATTGGGTGACTGGCAGACTTATCCCTCTCTTCCAGTTCCTGTGCTGTGGGAAGCACTCTCCTTTTGGGGACACAACCTATGTTGAGCACAAGACATGCCCACCTGACCAGGTGCACAATGCAGGACAGGTAAGTAAAAGTTTCTCCCATCCCACAATAGGGTTGTGCCACTACTTGGTAGCTGTCAAAACCTCACTGGTGTTAAAGTGTTAATGAGAATTGTGGGTTTTTTCATGGTTTGGGATTGAAATGGGTTGGGGGTTGTTTTATTGGGATTTTGCTGTTTCAGTTACAACACTGGACTCAGTACTGGAGTACTGAGTTCAGCTCTGGGGTCCTCAGAACAGGAAGGATGCTGAGGAGTACAGGAGGCTACAAGGCCTCTTACAGATTTAGAGACTGCTATCAAGCTCCCCAAAACTACCACCTAGGATGTTGTTAGTGTAGGGGACTTCTCTGTAGCTTATAGTAAGTGGAGCTAGTCTAGAGGAGGGCCACCAAGAAAATTAGAGAAATTAAACACCTCTTCTTTAAGGAAAGGCTGACCAAATTATGTTTATTCAACTTGGAAAAGAGATAGCTTAGTAGTGACCTAATTGCAGCCTTCCAGTACCTGAAGAGTGTACAAGAAAGATTGAGACCTTTTAGAAGAGCATGTAGTGACAGGACAAGTGGGAATGGCTTCAAACTGAGAGTAGGTTTAGATTAGAAATTAGGAAGAAATTCTTTACTGTGAGGGTGGTGAGGCACTAGAACAGGCTGCCCCAGGGAAATTGTGGATGCCCCATCCCTGGAAGTGTTCAAGTCCAGGCTAGATGAAGCTCTGAGAAAGCTGCTCTAATGGAAGGAATCCATGCCTATGGCAGAGGTGTTGAAACTACATGATCTTTAAGGTCCCTTACATCCCAAACCATTCTATGATTCCATGATTCTGTGAATTAGAAGGAGGAGACCTGGTGGATCAGCAAGTCTCACACTTGCTGATGCGGTTTCCTTTGCTTTCTCTCTAGAAAGCCTTCAAAATGCTTGTGATTGCAGCCTGTCACTTCCCTTCAGCTTCCTCTTCATCTCCTGTGCATGCAGAGAGTGTGAGATATCATGGGTATGAATCTGAGCGCAAAAAAATTGTTCAACTTTTCCACTAGACACTAGTTTCTGAGGCTTAAAATGTGTTCCACTAACAGCAAAGCAGAATTTGATGTAACTCCTTTTACCTGGGGCATTCAATATTATTAAGATGAAAAACTCATGAAGGAGGATGATGATGCCTAGCAGTATCTTCATCAAGTACACTTCATTCCTACTCTTTTGCAGTATCTCAGTGAGAGTGATGGAGAGGCCATCAGTACTAGATTGCTCTGCACTGAAGTCTGAGCAAATCTATTTTACAAATATTTTTCTTCCACTGCTGTAGCCAAATCAGCTAAAGTAGCTAAAACCACCACCATCAGTATATGCTGTCTCTAGGAAAAATAAACCCATGTTGCTACAGCTATACAAACATATAGTTTTCAGATGAAGATGTCAAGCTCTAACAGGACACTGATGCACAGGCACCTGTCAGCTTGCAGGGCACTGTTTCAAAGCACGGCCTCGGGGAACATCACATCTCAAGGCAGGGTCGAACTCAGCTCAAAAAGCAGGGAGGAAGGGCAGAAAAAGCTAGACACCGTATGATTGACTCAGTTCTTCACGCCTAGTTGTTTGTGTTGCTTGGGAGCTGGGGATGTGGGTGGGAGGGAGGGTAACACAGGAAACCACAAAATTTAGTGGCCATACTACATTCACTCCTGAATTTGAGTGCTCTTACCCCACTCTGCAAATTTTTCTATCAGGGGCACATTTGCATTTTTGAGATGGCTCTCTTGATTCTGTGGGTCTACTGGCATGCCTAAGGCTAATGTATATTAACACTTGCAGCACCTTATAAAATCAAGCTGCTCATTAGTCATCTTGAGGAATGCATTTAGCAACATGGTATGCTCTGCTTTTCCATCTTTCCATTTCCCTCTTTCCATTTTTCAGTGGGTGAAAAGCTTTTGCATGACCACACTTATACACACGTCCCCCACAATCCAAAATGCATCACCCAAGAAAATCATAGGCATGTGGCAGTAGTGGAAAATGTACTGCAGGTGTTTGTCTTCCCAAGCTGCAGCAGCAGCAGAAAAAGGGAGAGCTGCCCAACTGTGCAATGCTGTGCCCCTCTCTTGCCTCTCTTTCTCTCTCGGGCTATGGCAAGTGCTATTGGGTGTTCAAGGCCCCCCACCAAACTGCTGATGTGCTGCAAGGAGTGTCTTTCTCTTCCCAGGACTGCTTGCAAGAGATCCAGGACTTTCTGAAGAAGCACATGGACTTTGTCTTCTTGCTCCTGGGCATCACCATTGGCTTCACGGTAAGGTCTTTTGCATTTTTTTTCCCTGAAACACAGGCTCCAGCAGGGAAAACATTTTCTAAATTAGCCCCTAAAAGCTTGCATTTTTGGTGATTTGGGAGCCAGCAGCAGAGAAAAAAGCAGTTGTGGACTCCACTATTGAAATTAGGAAAGGACAAGAACCTGTCTTGGCCAGGCTGATGGAGTGGTTTTCCTGCAAGAATAGGCTCACCGCACAGTTTTTCTGCTCAAAGAGCCACAGCAGCTGGGAGCAGGGAGCAGGATGCAGTAGCAGTTGCATTTCATCCACTCAGGCTTGCCTGTGTGTCTTCTGCTAGTGAGAGGCCATATCACCTGGCTGGAGGCTTGTGGATCAGGTAAGAAGCCAGCAGTAGTTGTAGAAAAGGATATGCAGTAAAAGCTCCATATTTTAGGAAACTCGCTGCCTCCTAGCTCAGCCTAGGAAGTCGCTTTGTGCAGCTGAAAGGTCTTGAGAGCTACTGAGCACCAGCAGTGGAGCTGGAGGGCTGTGCAGAAAGGAAAGGTCTTAGTCTATTAATAGCCTCTAATGAAAGCAGCAGGTTGCAAAGGAAAGGAGCAGAGCATGTTGTCTGGGCTCCCAGGTTCTGTCTTTGAAGGAGAAGCTTGCAGAAGAGCGGTAAAATGATCTTTGGAGAATGGAGTGTGTAGAAAGGGTGTGCACTGGATTTGTGTCATTTGGGGGAGGGCAAAGGAAAAATTAAATGCTCCAAGAAGAGCATGTCTTTCAGTAGTGAGGGGGCTCAGTGGCTGTATTGGGTCAGTCTCTTTGGAGCTAGAGAGGGCCACTAATTAAACCCAGCCTATCCGACAGGGTGCACACCCGCTGCTTGGCAGAGTTGTATTCCTGTAATTACCTCTACACAAGGGCTTTGCAGGTGTGATGTTGCACGCCAGAAAAGAGTATGGGCCAGAAGACTCATTTCTTCACCATGAAGGGAGGTTTGGTCTGCTGTGATATCTCCATGCTGCTCCCCATCTGGGATAACTTTTCCTGACTTAAAGAGTATTTGAACATCGTTTTACTCCTCGTGTCCACCTTGGTGCAATTATTGGTTAGAAGATTATTCTCCATCTAAACAAAACCCAGAGGAACAAAAACTTTTGTGTTTTTGTTTGTGTTACTCCTAACAGTAAATTAAGATAACCATCAGGCATTGCTGTGGAGCTATAAATGTAAAGCCTCTTTCCAATTTTTCTCAGGCATAGGGAAAATTTCATTGCAGCTGTATTCAGAGAAAAGCAGGAGCATTTTTATTATATATATCTTTTTTCACAGCTTGATGCTATAGCCAGATAAAGTGGCTGTCTTTGAAGCCTGTGCTAGAGGAAATTTCATTGCACAGTTCACTGTTGTGATGGCAGGATGCAGAGGAAGCACGTGAAGAGGGCTATAGCTGCTCTGATGTCACTGTCCCTTGTCCAACAATGCACACATCCCCAGATCAAGCTGCAAGTGAAGGCACTTGCGCGTTAGGGCATACTTTAGGACAGAGTATGTTGTTACAGCCCTCATTATCCTTCCCACAGAAACCTTACCTTTGATATGTTGCCTGTGTAAATCCTGATGTGTGATATATCAGGCAGAATGTCACAATAGGGAGGAAGTACACTGTCCTCTGCATTCATAACTGTGCAGGTGTGTGGGATGGGGTTCGGAGTTGGTTTAGGTTTTTGGGTTTTTTTACTCCAAACAATATATGTATGTTGAGTTTTTTTCTCTATGATATCTTTACAAAAGTTTATTATTTTGAGAAGGATATGTTTGCATGCATAGAGGAATGTTTTGTGGCAGGAATTTGAAATCTGATTTCCTGGTTTCATCTTATTTCTCGGTATTTTTAGGGCTGCATTTGAGCTGTGCTAATTCCAATCAGATGTTTTAACCACACGTTGCTTTTTTTTTTTTTTCCTCCAATGTCAGAATTGATGTGCACCACTTCACAGAAAAACAGCTATCTTAAGAAAAATGTGACACCCTGATACATAATTCAGAAGTGCCAAATGGCCAAATGCAACATTTATGATTGCTTATTTGCACAGATGTAGGGTCATAATCAGTTATGCATTTAATTGTGTGCCTGTCTCATTTATTTCCTTTTAGGTTTATGGGATGATCCTAACTTCATTCCTCTGGTTCTCCATCCACTTCAGCAGCAATCTGGACCGGAAAGGCAAATACATCCTGAGAGAGAGATAGAAACCCGATCCCTGAGCATCCCTACCAAGTAGAGCCAGCTGTTGGCACAGGAAGATGTCTGAATTCACCTAGAAAATCCCCTGGGAAGGTACTGAAGAGGTCAGGTGGTGGGACATATGTCACACGTTTCCGTTTCCTGCACTACCAGCTGGTCAGAGTGGATGATGCTGTGAGGAAAAGTCCCACATCTTTGCCTCAGACAAGGACTGAGACATGCACCTGGGCTCTGAGATGCAGATTTCCTTGTTGGGAGATATACAGGCTGTAGCTCCACAAGTAGGATACAAAGAGCACCGTAGCACAAAAATGGATAGAAAAGACCAGCAAAAATCACAGCATTAAATGAAACTTCTCTCGTGCTGTCATCTGACCAGTTCCCTGTGACCCCCAAAGATGAAATTTTTCTAGGAAGATAGTTTTGGATCGCAGCCCGGGATCAATCTTGTGGTATGGGTAAATAAATGGACAAAAAAATCATTGTGATCTGATAAAATGTGCTCTCTTAGCCTGGACATTCACAATGATTAACTTTGGGTACGTTTCTGATCACACTGGAGTACATAGACACCCAATGATTGTTGACTGGTTTCAAACATTGCCAGATTTACAGAGCTTTTGGTAGAGATCAGGAAAAAAATCAGAAAGTAGTGTGTGAGCCTTGAAACAATTGACCACCAGAAGGACATATTCCTCTGTTATTCCTCCTTGCTAATGCAATATAACATAATTTTTTAATTCTTAGGATTTAGCCAACCTCATAGAGCTTGATGACACACTGATTTCACGAGGGCTTGTTCAGCTTCCATCCTCAGCTCTGTGTTTATCTGGCTTCACTAACCCACTGCAAAAGGAATTCGATGTTATGCATACATGCAGAAGTGTATGTGAGAACAGACTGATCTCCAAGCAGGTCAAAAATACAAAACCCAATTTCACATTCTCTTTGCATCACCTTATCAATGATACATAGAATTTTAAAAAGGCTGTGATCCTAGCTGAAACAATGGCTCCCTGGTGTGTTTTGTCCTCCTTGCGAGGAGGCAGAGCTGCTTCTGAGCTGAAACCCATCATTGCAATGGATGTAGCACCTGCTGTAAATTACATGGCTGTATGAAATATCTGTTGAGCCAACAACAGCTTTCATTCCTTTCCCATGTAGTGGCTTTCAGCCATGCAAAATGGTAAGTAGCAATTGTTTATTGAGATAAACAAGGAAACTCCCAGGGTGATGTTCAGGACAGGTCCTGTCTCTAAGGCAGGGGCTGCTACATGTAGAAGAACAGCAGTACAGCCTATAGAATCTGGTTGGCATTTTAACATAGCTGCGAATACCTTGTGTTAGAAACAATTGCACATGAAGGGGCGAGGGAGAACTATAACTTCTCATCCCAATTCCTCGGAACCAGTGGAGATTTATCATTGACTTCACTGGAAGTAGGATCAAGTTTAAACTGCTCCAGTGTAGTACTAAAGCTACCTTCTGGCAGTCACCAACACACTCAGTCTGGCAAGGATCTAGGAGTGATACGTACTTGACACCATATGCACTTTCTAGGAACGGAGAAATATTCACTTTTGTGAATGTTTCAGCTGTAAAGACCATAGTATTTATATGGAAGAAATCTCTATGGTTTTACTCTTCTAACGACTAGGTAGTCAGGCCTTGCTTATTGCTCTGTGTTGGCCATTTAACTGCTGGTATTCTGCCATAACAAAAAACACCGTAGATAAACAATGGTGAAGTCAATGTTATTGGTGTGGGTTACCTTCTCAAGCCTCAGCAACTGATAGAAAAGATGTCTGTTAAAGCTTCAGCACCAGGACTGCTAAAGCTTTAGGTGGGCCACCTTTCCAGGTCAGTTTTTAATGTAAAGGGATAGTTATGGACAGGAGTAGCATATGTATGATGGCCACTGGCCATCTTGTGAACTTTATTTCCATTTCATTGGCTTCTAGAGTTCCCCTAAGGGGAGCAGCACCTTCAATGAACAGGTAACAGAGACATGCCCAGCTGGCCACGCTATTATCCCAGAGCTTGAATTGTGTGTAGCAGCAGAGGTTCCTGCCACCCTGCAATGGCATCCCACTGTAATTTTCAGAAGGAGCAGAAAAGCAGGTGCCTTCAACTCCTTGATTTTTAGAAGCTCATAACAGAAATGTGCAGTGTTAATGGGGTTTTTTTGCAGTTGTAGAAGTGGCAGCACCCAGAGATGGCTGGATGGAACCTGCAAAGTGGGCAAGTGTTAAACAGTTGTTTTACAGTTCTGCCAACAAAAAAAATCCCTGTCCTACACTGAATATTCTTGCACTTACTAGTCCTTAATCTTCTGCTCACTAGGGGCAAATTACAGCTCTTGTGCAACCACAGCAAAACCCCAGGAACTTATTGATAAGTGATGCCAAGATGTACACAGTGTCAGGAAGAGGAAGAGAGAGATTTTGGTGGGAGAGGAGCATGGAGCCAAGCACTGGGGATGCAAGCCGGCAGCCAGGCTAGGAAACACCTGCAGAGCAGTGAGCCTTCCTGGGGCTTGCTGTAGCGGAAGCTGTTTGTTACAAGCATGTCAACACACCCCCTGATAGGAAAGAAATCTTATTTACATAGGCATATGCAGGGGAAAAAAAAATGTACAGACCAAAGGTGAAGAGTTAAATATTTAATTGTGAATTGGCTTCAGCTAATTGTCAATTAAGCTGCAGCAATTATCAATTATTTCCTGTAAGATCATCTGGGCAGTTGCACTTTGTCATCTCTATGAGTATGTGTTAGCTTGTGCTCATGAGTTACCTTTTTACTTTAGACAACCCCCTAGCTCTCTCTGAGGGCAAGGGAAGAGGGAGCCCTATAGGGGCATCTATAAACCTGTGGGGCTTGGGAGCATCAGCCCGTGGTAGCAGCAAGAAGCCATCTGTGCTGCTCACCACCCTTCACTGCCCATGCACTTCTCAAATCCTGCTCTGCCAACATGTACATTAAATTCCCCTGAGGCCTTGTAAGGGGCTCACCATATGCTCATGGGTGGCCTGACCTCAGCTTGCCTACAAGCCAGAGGAGCTTTCCCAGCACCTGCTCTGACAGCAGTGGCTGATGCTTTTTCAATGTATTTTTCACACAGAATTGCAGGTGAGCAGCGTGCAGCTTTGCACAGAAGCAGAGGATGCTCAGGGCTTCTGCAAATCAGGTTTTTTAGGACTTGGAAAAAAAAATAAGGAGCTCAGAGCACTTGTGAAAACCACTGGTTAATACACTGACTCTGGAGGGATTCAGTGGTGAGGAGAGTAAGAATCTTTCAGCCTCGTGGCGCACTGTCTCAATTCCAAAATGGTTTGCTATTTCCTGCCCTATTGACTGTATGTCTGTCAGTTCCCATTGCCCTCAGACTACAACTTCCTCATGCAACAGCCCCTTTTCTGTGTCGCTTGGATTCATGCCTGCAGCAGGATCCTAGAAGAGACTCTGCTGAGCAAGTCTTTCCAAAGCCTTAGAAGTTGACAAATTTGGGTGGACCTTTGTGTGCTGCGGTGGTAAGGAATCCATTTCCTGCCAAGGTAAAGCTGTGTTTATGAGCTGTAGAAACACAAAATATTTTTGGAAGTAATAGTAGATAGACGTGTTTTTCTAACCAGGTGCAGAAGCAATGTATTTGCAAAAGCAGCTGGCTATAATTCCCCTCTAGAAATGCAGCCAGAGGAGGAAGATGCTCCACATAGATCTCTGCCAGCATAGCTGAAAGCAGGTAAGGTCAGAAGATGCTATGAATATATGAATGGATCACACACATCCTGCAACTTTCCCATGAAGTGTCATTGCAGCTCTCTCTGTCAGTTAAATGCTATCTTGGGGTGAAAAGTGATTTTTTTCTGAACTGTCTAGTTCCTCGTCTGGGAGAATGAGCAACTGGCAGCAAGCATCAGCCCTGTCCACTGTGAGATGTAACACCATGTGGGATGGTGGGGTAGAATGCAGGAGTGAGGCAGGGAAGCTCCAGAGCAGTCTTGAAGGCTGTTTTGGAAAAACACAGGCCATGCATGTTTTGCAGCTTTTGTCCATAGCTGCCAAACCCATGACTGATTGCAAGCCTGCTTGCAAAGCTGCTCTGCTCCCCTGCCATGCTGTCCCTCTCAGCCCCCACACAAAGCTACTGCTACCTTAAGTCACCTGGAATTTTGGGGGTCCATCAAACAAATTTATGGAGGCAAACTGCATGTCTGACCCTGCCAGGAGGGCCAAGGAGAAAAAAAAACCCATCTCTTTGTCTGGAAGACATACATGGTGGTTGCTCAGCTTGTGAGAAATTTAGCATATCTTGGGAGAAATAATTTCAAGATAAGCCTGGAGCTGCCAACTAACAGGTAGTTCCCTGCTGTCTTCTAGATGATATTCCTACTCTTAGACTCCAGCAAGCAAAAGTGAAAGGTCCTTTCCAGGAATTTTGCCAGGAAGATGCATATCCCTGCATCACTTTCCCTGGAGTGTCTGGAAGCCAACTAGCTGAGTTGTTTATATTATCCAAGACAAAATCCCCCTCTCACCCCTCAGCATCACTAAAAGTGGTATTGTTTAATCCCCCCTGTACAGCAGCTTGCTCCCGGACATGCTTGCTTTCTTTTTAGCCCTGTTGCATCAGCAATAAGCTATTCTAGTCTTTATTCACCTACTAATGAATTATACATTGATTATACAATAAGAGCTCTCTGCATTGATGGGCTGGGCTCTTGCTCTTCCACATGGCACCTCGCAAAGGACAGCTCAGCCCAGCTGTGACTCAGCCCGCTCTGATGCCCTGAGAAAAATGGGTATTCACTTTCTGGGCTCATGATCTGAGAAGAAGGAGATGGGAAACTCACTTGGGTTTGCTCTCCCTTGGCCATAGCTCCAGCAGGAGCTAATGCTGTCCTTCCAACTGCTCCTCCTCCTCCTCCCCACCTCCCATTATATAACCTGACCTATCACCATAGATACATTGATATAAATATTTAAAGACAGCAGAGAGACAGACCACGCAGATGTGAATCATTTGTTGAGTTTATTAGAAACAGAAACTTCAGGCACAGCTAAAGGTCTCTGCTTGTTGCATACTTCTCCCCAGAGGCTGCAAGGCACATGCAACCCCTAGAGCTATTACGGTGCTTTGGCTGAACTTGCAGAGATGGGCATGGGGATTTTTGGATGAGCAGGCACCAGCTGCTCCTGCTGGGGCACAGAAAAGGTATTCTGAAAATGTCCCCTAACTTACAGGGATGAGATTTCTAATATTATTTTTTTCTACTCAAAATTAAGGCATTGGCTGGCTCCCCAGGAGTGTAGATGAATCTCTTTTGATGTGATGCAGCTCCACCTTCCCATTTCCATGGACCAGTACAAGCACTGCAGGTTGCCCTTACTCAGGTCCCTGCCTTGAAAAACAGTATGATGGTGTGTGGACTGCCTAGGAAGTTATTGCTATGCACTCTGGGACTATTAGCCTCCCACAGGATGAATTTCTGAACTTCTTTTCATGCATCTCCAAAATGTCCTCTTTAAAGATCTGCTGTTGTTTGGGGTTTTTTTCACCACAGGTAAATCGGAGATCCGGTCTATTTTGTCATATTTTCCACTAAAAATAAGAACTAGTGGTTAAAAGCTAACTAGTACTTCACCCACAAGTTAATGTGTGCTTTATTCCCATGGTTTGTCCATCATTTCAGTGCTGGTTGAGGAGGGTAGGGTGATTGCTACACAAGCCCAAGCCATGCAGCCAGAGTACCACATCCTATCTGCCCTCCCAAATCTCCTGCAGACAAGATCAGTAGGTGTTTAGAGAGTGCCTTGATGCTCACCTTTTCACACCTAGGTTGACAGCTCTCCAGTCAGGTGTAGGAGGTGGGGAGAATGTGCATCTGCCCTCTCCATCCTCCTCCACTGCTTTCTATAAAACAACAGGGTTATTAAGGTGGAGTTGCTGGATGGCTGGTGGGCATCCCTCTGAGATAAGCAAGCTCAAAGTCCTGGAGATAGGGTTTGCTGAGTCCCACTGGTAAGGGACATCTGCCTACCCAGACTGGTAGGCAGCTCAAGCCACATCTGCTGTAATGGACCCTGCTGAGTCATACCCATAGATGCCAAAACCCACAAGCATGACACTGACTTTTATAAACATGTTCACAAAAACCCCCAACAGCCCAAGTCCAACAGACAGGGGAAAAACACTGCAAGTGTCTCTGCTCTCTGCTGCTTCACTCTGCCTGCAAACTCAATCGCAAAAGCACATTTAAATGGCTGCTTAGGGGATTTTTTGATTTGGGGCTTTTTTTTAAAAAAAACTTTTTTGAGTTTACTTTTTTCATTCAGTAATGCAAGGTTTGGGAGGTAGGTAGCTTCTTCACAGCCCTGCCTGCAGCTGGCTGCTCTGTGAATGACTGTATTAGCATGGCACCCTGTGAGCACGCCAAGCCGCCCGTTCTAAAAAGGGAAGTCATCAGCCCTATTCATAACATTCACACATAATACCAGCATGTGACACCGAGAAATGAACTGAATTTTTGCAAATTAGGTTTCCTTATTTATAAAGCAGCATTTTATAGAGAGCTGATAAAGCCACTGAGAGTCTTGGGAACGCATTTGTGGTACTTTATGGGCTGTACAGCAAGTAGTGCAGTGTGAAAAATTAGTCCATAACACGAGAAATGGGTAAAATGAGTGAAATCACACGTAGTCCTGAGAAACAGTATATGTTATCTTGTCACTGTGCTGTGGTCATGGTTTTTTTCTTCCTGTACCTTAAGGTCAAAGTTTTCAGATGTACCCAGCCGAGCTGCTTAAAATAACACAAACAAAAGAAATAAACAAAGCTTGAAATCATTTTTCATTTCCAACTTTTGGAGAGGACTTTGTTATTATGGCCAATTTAAACCCAGTAGGCTTTAGCCTGTAACTGTGAGCTTCTTGATGTGGCAGGTGATGGGTTTGTGCCTACCAGCCCTCATCTGTCCTGAGCAATACATGCTCCAATAGAAGGAAGGTCCCAAAAACAGGACTATGTTAGCTCCAAACCAAATTGTTTGCTAATACAATTTTTTGGAGGATAGTAAAAGGTTTATTTCTTGTTTTCCATTTTCTTTCACTCCCTAACATAGGAGGAGAGAAGGCAGAAAACAAGAAAAGAAAAGCAGCAGAGTATGGAAAAAAAACCCAAACAACAAACCATACAAAAAAGGCAATCCTGAGCTCCCTGGAAGCAGTTTCAATGCCAGCTTTGTGACAGTGATTGCAGCTGGGGTTTCCTGCTCTCTAGTGCACAAAAGTTGGTTTGAGAGTCATTTTCCTTCATAGCCAGTGGAGCTGCTGCTTCTGAAGGCCTTAATGCTTTGCAGCTGGTTCCTTTCTCTCCCTTCACACAGATTCTACAAGCAGCACCTCTGAGAGTTTTTCTGGATACAGGTGCCCATGTGCAGGAGAAGCTCCCTGGTTCATGTAGTCTTCTGTCTTCCACCTCCATTTTTCTTTTTTTTTTCTTTTTTTTTTTTTTTGCTAAGGGGTGTACTTGTTTATTTTTGCTTTCATATTTATAGCTGAAAGGATGGAGGTGCAGAAAAAAAGATGTGGGGTGATGCTGTGATGTAGCAAGTAAGCAGCTTCAAGATCCCGACATTATCCTTTGGATTGATAAGCAGGAGCCACACAGAATTACAGCTATTGCTGTAATGAGATGGGTCATGTTGATAATTTGAGATAGCAGTTACACACATAAATAGCTTCGTGAAACTCCAGCTTTGTTGGTAAGTCCGGATGAGTGAATGTGGCTTAGAGACAAAGGGGTTATGAATCCATGGCAAGCTCACAATCGGGGACATACTCAGCATAAGTAATTAGGGAACAGGGCCAACTTCTATTCATTTCTGGTCCCCACTGCCACAGAGCACTGTGGGCTGTAACTGGGGGGCAAGGAAGGTTTTGATGAACATGACAGAGCCCTGGACCAAATCATACCTGAGGACAATGGAAGAGTTTTGGAAGAATTTGACTCATTGTCAAGGTACATGTGTAGAAAATGTGTGCTTAATTAACAGTGCATCCCTGCCTATGGGTTGCACAGCAAGGAAGACTCTATCAGGGTGTGAAAATAGTGGCTCAGAAGCTGCTCCCTTAAATACTTCACCCGAGGAAAGTGCCCTGGCAGGAAGAGGGCAGGTTTCCATGTACAAAGCTGCGGGCATGTGCCAGATCCATATTTAGTGTGGTAAGGTGCTGACCTTGGCTGGAGCTACTTGCTGCTCCCTTCTCCAGGCATCCTTTTAACGCTCTGGTTATGTGACTTACTACCCTGCTCCTAGAGAAGCAAATGAGTTTACTGGAAGCATGGGGTGAGAGCAACTTGCATTTCTAGGGATGAGCACATGGACCAAAGGGGGTCGGTCACAGGCAAAAGCTTGGGAAATTTCACTGTACTTCTACTGTATAGCTTTGGGGGGGAGTTAATTAAAATTTCTAAGTCATAGTCTGAGGCTTACCTGAACATGGACATGTGTGACCCAAATCTCTTTGGTGGGCAGCCCTGAAACCCCTCAGATGCCCTTGTAACCCCGTAACCAAGGGAGAACTTCCTGAGTGGTTCTACTGTACTTGATGCAATTGCTTGCAGTACTAAAGCAACAAGCTTAGGCAAAAAAGTGTTCGGCAGATCAGAGCTTAAGATAAAATGATGGGAAAGAAAAAGAAGAATGAAGAAATGCTTCTCTGAATTTCTAACCGTGAGTTTTAATGTAAACTCCCTTGCTCTTTTTTTCCAGGAATAAATGCACTCTCAAACCCTGCACCCATTTACTCTAGTTTCTTCCTGCACCCCAGGCTGCCTGGTGATGTTTAGGAGGTGGCGATGGGTTTTAAGGGATGGTGTTCAGGTTTGGAAGATGGTGTTGCTACAGCTCTCCAACACCTGCCCCTGTGACTCCCACCTGTGTGTAGGAAAGCTGCCTTTGTCGTGAGCTGCCCCTGGTGGGTAAGAAGAAGAGAAAAGGGGAAAACAAAGAAACAAACAAATAAAAATACATATTAAAAAAAAGGAGGGGGGGGGAAGAAAAATGGTGAGATGAGAAAAATGGGGGAAAATAAAGAACGAAAAAAAATAAAAGAGAGGAAGAGAAAACAAAAAAGAAGGAAAAGAAAAATGGGGAAGAGGAAGAAAAGGAAAAAAGGGGAAGAGAAGACAATAAAGGAAGCAAGAAAAAAGGTAAAAAGAAGTAAAAAGGGGGGGAAAAAGGAAATAAAACGGAAAAAGGAAAAATATGGAGGAAGAGAAAAGGAAAAAAGAGGGAAAAGAAAAAAAAGAAAGGAAAAAAGGAAAAGGGGGGTAAAGGGA
>VYZS01101778.1:13601-58049 GCA_013400695.1 Neodrepanis coruscans | reverse complement strand
TATATATATATATATATATAAAATACACGTACGTCTGTTTGTCTGTATTTCCGATGTAGATATATAGAGCGGGAAACAGAATCGTAGGATGTTTNGAAGAAAAAAGGAAAAAAGAAGGAAAAAAAAAAAAAAAAAGGAAAAAAGGAAAAGGGGGGTAAAGGGAAAGAAGGAAAAGAAAACGGAGGAAGAAAAAAAAAAAAAGGAAGAAATACGAGGGAAAACAGCAGCCGACCCCGCGTTCCGCGAAGAAAAGGTGGAGGGCGCTTGTCCCAACCCTCCGCNATCGTAGGATGTTTTGAGGTTGGAAGAGACCTTTAAGATGCTCTTGTCCAAGCGTTACAGATGTTGATACGCGCCCTTTCGGAGCAGAGCTGGAGTGGGGAGGCAGAGCCGGGGAAGGGGCAGGCGGGGGCCCTGTCGCTCCCGCTGCCCCTCTTGCTGTGGGTCTGCGCCGGGGAAAGCGGCGTTCCCCAGCCAGGGAGGGGAGGAAGGGAGGGATGCAGGGATGCTGCCAGGCGGAGGGAGGGGAGGCGCCGGGTGTTCAAAAAATATGGGCGATCAGGGCTAGCTTTGCCCCCCCACGCCACGGCCCGGAGCTGGCGAGAGGGTCGGGACTCGCCAGGGACCACTGCCCCCGCCGCCTGGGAAGTTATTTTGGGATGCAAATTCTATCCAATCTGGAGAGGCTGTCTTTCCTGAGAAAGTTTCTCATAAAATAATCCATCCAGACACGCAGCTAATTTAGCAAAAAGCGGCGTATCCAGGTTTCTCTGCAAACCAGGTTCGTCCCGGTTAGAAACGGCCTCCGGCGGAGCAGGCTGGCCGGCTCTCTCCCTGCTTTCTGTGCCCGGGGCAACGAGATGTGCCCGAGCAGGCTGCTGGTTTAATGTTTTAAGTAGGCTGTTTTCCATTCCCCAAAACGCTTTTTTTCTCGGAAGGGAGCCCAGCCCCACCCTGCCAGGCAAGGCAGGGCTTGGTGGGCACTGGCTGCATGGCCAGAATGTGTCCCTTGTCTGACACTCCTCTTTATTGTCAAGGATTTGTTGTTTTTTTTTCTTAATGTTTTCTTACAGCAGGAAACCCAGCAAGGAAGGCTGGAGAGGTGAGAAGGGGAGCGATGCCTTCCAGAGCAAACTCTGTTTCGGCACCTAGAGCTATGCTGTCTGGCGGGAGCCTCTGCCTGGGGGTGCATGGGGATGCTCTTTGAGGGGGTTCCCACCTCTGGGAGGTGTAGCGCTTAACCAAGTGAGTGCTGTCAAAACTGGCCTTGTTTCAGGCCTCTTCGCCTTCTTTCTGGCTGACCAAGGGCGAGATGACGAGCTCTCATGACAGCAGTGTTAATTGATACCTGATGCATTGCCAGCTGCATGAATGGAGGACAGTTTTGAGTTGTTTTTTTTTTAACCTTTTCCTCCCCCCTTAAAATGGCAGGATGGAGGCGGGTACAGTCATCTGTGAAGTGTTGTTCCTTCCAAGTTATCATGCTTATCCCAGGGCTTTTTCTTCCCTTCTGGTCCCGATTTCCTGCCATTCTTGTCGAAGAAGCTGCCGGCAGTGTGTGTGAGGGAGGAAGGGTCTCCTGGGCGGCAGGAAGGATGCTGGGGGCTCTGCACAGCCGCTGCTCCTTGGCAAGTGCACTCACTTGCCTCAGCCTTTTGCAGAAGAGCTGATCTTTTATAAATGGGCATGTTGCTTCCAACTGGAATAGCCAATCTGTATTATTTCCCTGTTTCCTGGTGGCTTGGGGTGGCTGGTTGCAAGGGGGTGCTCCATCCCAAGAGGGAGCAGTAGCTGTACCCATTACTAGGTGGTTTGAGTAGTGCAATGCACAGCTCTGAGTGGGATTGGGCTGGGCATGTGGCAAGTGGAGCTGCTTCACCATCCCATTCTTAGTAGACTGCTGGACCTGTACTGCTCTCGTGAAGCACACAAACCCAATAGCAAAGCTCAGTACATGGGGCTGAACTGACCACCGCTGCAAAGAGTCCCTGGGGAGGCCGAAGGAAGCCAGTGAGCTATTTTAAAATGTAATTAAACATAACCAAGGAGAAATTGACTTTCTTAGAGAAGGATTGCCCAGCTTATTAGCTAATACAGCCCGTGGCAGCCTTCCAGGTCTAGAGCACCACTGGCTGCCCGACCAGAGAGGTGTCTAATTAAAAGGATGAGCTTGCTCCTAATGCCATTTTCCGGGCACTGTGTAACTCTTTTCTTTTGTGCATGTTGAGAGGATGTAGTACAGTCTGGGTGCAAAGGGGAGGAAGGTCAAGAGGAGAGGGAAGGTGGAAGTGAAAGTCTGTCTCGACTGTGATGATTGAAAGGGAAGAGATAAAGGAATTGAATATTTTCTTGTGCAACACCGGAAATTCTGTCATCTGTAACCTGGAGTTTGCAAATTGTGCACAGAGGTACCTGGTGTGGGTGATGAGAGGTGATGATGGAGGGAGGTGACAGTTTTCTCTGTGGTGGTGGTCCAATGGTGACAGTTCTGCTGAGTGGCTCATGACCCTCTCAGTGTGACAAGTGTGGCTGTGTACCACTCACAAGTTTAAACAAAGAATAGAAGATTTCACGGTTCATGCAGCTTGCAATTCTGAAACAAGGGCTTGAAATAACTCCGTGGACTAACAGAGTAGTTTGCATCTTGTTCTTGGGTGCAAGCTTGCACTGAGCACTACTGCAATGCTGTCGGTGATAGTGCTGGTTTGGTTTGGTTATTGGTGTCCGTGGGAACCTTGGAGAGTCTTGCAAGCAGTAAGAATTTGATACTGACCCAGCATCATCTTCTACCGATTTGGGGTTTGATATCCTGGGGTGATGTACAGGCAAGTGTATTTCCACGTGTTTGACCCTGCAACTGTTTAATACCTGTGTGTGAAGGGCAAGAGAGGGATTTCTTTAGCAGACTCAGTACCTGGACTCAGCTTTTCCTGCTCATGAGTTTCTGGGCTCTCTGTCAAGTGAACATAGTCCTACCATTACCTGCAAAACCTCTTCTGAAGTTGCTGCATGCAGAAGGTTTTTTGAAGAGATGAGTGCCCTGCCCATACCCAGTTTCAGTTACTGGGCTGGGCTGCAGCTGCAAGGAGAGAGCGCTGGTGGCTGGAAGGGGGTTGCTCTGTTTTCCTGAGGTAATTCTTCTGTCAACCACTGTAACGCTTATCTCCTGCAAGACCATTAATGTACGATGCCTTGAGAAATTCTCTGATCCTGCACTATGCAAGTGCTTTTCACTATACTATTAAGAAGGAAAAGCACTTGTATTACCATTGTAGTTAAATGCCTATGTATGGGACCAAATTAATATCTGAAATTGTTTTCCTCTCTTCTGAGGGCACTTAAACCCTGTGAAGCTCTACTTCTGTCTGCAGCAAGCATCAGGCTGTGGCAGGCAGGGAGCAGGCTGTGGGCTCAGTACTTCCTGTCACAGGACCCTGCTTCTGGATTTTGATGCCGGATTCCCACTCTCCTCCCATTCATCAAGCTTTATTTGGCCACTGGCATGCTGCTCCTCCAGGAGTGTTCATCTGGAGCTTGTTTTGATCAGCTCTGCAGTGTTATGGGACTGGTAACTATAGGCACCAGCAGAGAATTTCACTCCAGCCGGCAGCTCTATTAATAGCTGCTGCTGAAAGGTGTGCTGCTGGGAACAGCACGGGCTGCAGGCTGCCTTCCTTCTCCTGCTTGCAGAGCACGGGGCTCTTCCCAAATGCGCTTTTTGCAATTCCTGGGCAGGCCTTGCCTGCAAACTTTCAGCTTGACCTTTGAGCTGTGGAAGGCAGCAGAGAGACCTCACCTGTGCTTTTCACAGCGTCCTATCTGCTCCTGCAGCTTTCCAGTGCCTGTGCTAAGTTTGGCAGATAAGCTTCTAGGTTGAGTGGCTGTCAAACTACAACTGTGTATCTGATTTAAGTCACTTCCCCTGTTTACACCGTCCCAAGAGACTCCAGGGAATCCAAACGAGCAGCACAGGGGCGATCTCTAGTGCTTCTCACTTTAAAATTTCAAGTTAAGACTCACCATCGTAACATGGAGACAGTTGCAGCATCAAGCCAAGTTTCCAAGTTTATGGGCCACTATTCAGCCGTCAGCCCCTTGCTGCACTCCAGGCCCTCTCAGCACTTCTGTGAGGTGTGGCCATTTGCAGTATAAAAGAAATTCATCTTCTGCTTTCCAGAAAGCAAGGGACAGGCTGTGGGCAGGCAAGGTGCTACATGTACACATTCCGTATATTCCTCTTGCTCGCCTCGGTCCTCAGGCTGGTAGTGCGGAACCCGTAAAGTCCCAGGATGGGTCTTGCAAGGGCTTGTGCTCCCCTTCCAAAGCTAATTTCCATCCAGTTATGACTATCTATCTCCTTGCTTTTTCTTCACTCACCCTGGGTGCAGCAATGAAACGATGTCTCGTTATGGACACTGCACATGTTGTAGAGTATGATATACCTGCTGCACACCCCAAATGGCCTGTGAGAAAAGCATTCAACCCTAAATTAAGAGTTCATTCCTGATGGTACAAGGAGCTTCTTACATGGAAAGATACTTCAGCCTTGGCAAGCCACTTAAGTCTTCATGTCCTGGTTCCCCACTTCTGAAAGGAGGGGAATTCAGTGTTACTCCATCTCAGCTGCATTGCAGGTTGTACTGGAGAAGAGCTGTGAGGAACCCTGGCTGGGCTTCTCGAGTTGTTCTGCATGCTGCCCTCAGGAATGGCTCTGCTTACAGGTGGTGTAAGGGAAGCAGCAAACCTCTGCAGCATGAAAACCTGTTATAGATATCCAATCATCAACCTTAATCATAAACCAGCTAAAATTCATTAAGCAGCAGGACTGGCCATGGCTGTGGGAAGTGGTACTGCCATATTTTTATGGCATTGTGAAACTGCTGGCATCTCCACTTCTCTGCTTCACTGACTTGAGCCACAGAACGTCTGCTTTGCTTTGGCATGACCAGCAAGCTGCCCTATAGCCAGGACTTCTTTAATTTCCTCCTCCCTGCCAGGAAACCTATTTCAGAGAAGGGTGGAGGGAAAGGAGCAGGAGGAAAAGGGCTGGAGGCAGCGGAAGGGACCAGGGAAATGATGCACATCCTGGCATATGTGAGTTCTGGGAAGCAAAGGCAAAGGTGGGGGCAGCTCAGAAACGGGGTACACCCCATGAAAAGAGGGAATGGGGCCATTTCTTGCACCTCTAATTCCTAAGAATTTCTTGTGGAGAGGAGGAGTGACTAACTTGTAAAAAATGGGCTTGTTCCCTTGCCCCACAGCTAGATCTGGGAAATTTTCGTGTGGACAGCATGTCAGTTGGTGAAGCTCCGTCCAGGAGGGAGCCCCACTATGTGCCCTGTGGATAGGTCAGCAAATCAGGACTGCATACCTGCCATCATCATGGTGCTCATAAGGTGATACCTCATCATATGGGGTAGCATCCCATCACCTCTCAGGGACAGGTGGGCTGGGCTGCCATTTTCCCTCTCTTAGACAACATTCAATGGGAAATTCCCCCTGCTATGTCAAGTAGGAATGGCATCCCTGAAAAAACAAGCCTTGGGTAGGAAGGATCCAGCTGGAAAAGTCTAGCTGTCTGTGGAAGAAGCAATAAATCTCTGGAAGCTGGAAAATACCAGTCAAGAGGAAGCACCGGAGCCTGCCATGCCACCTCTGCTGTGCCAGCAGGCTGACTGGGGCTGAGCTCCAGGGCCAGACCTGGAGCTAGTGATGTGTCTCCACAAGTGCCACGGAGCTGGCAGGGGAACTGCTGGCTGGGGAGATCTGCTTGTGAAAACTAAGTCAAAGACCGATGCACTGCTGGTGTTGCTGAAGTTGCAGCTTTTAGATTATTGCTTTCTTTAAAGCAGTCTCCAAAAATTGAAAAGGAGAACTGTGCTGGGCAGTTGGAGTGTATCATGACAAGTGATGGCCTCCGCTTCTGCAGCATTGCTCTCTGACAAGCTGGGCACACAAACAGTAGTGGGATAACCTGCACAAGATCACAGATACCTGCAGTAGAAAAAACCCAGGGATATTATATGTATGAGGATGTGCGGACTAGAGATGAGCATGATACTGATCGGTGTTGGCTCTCGTGTTGGCAAATAGCAGGAGTTGTAGAATGGAGGGGAAAGAAAATATCAAGCTTGTATCTGGAAAAAGTTGTTTTATTAAAATTGAGATTATCTCAAGCTACAGTGGAAGGCAGGGTTACTGTTGTTTGCTTTCCTTTGGGAAGAAAGATGCCTTAATTACATTCCGTGCTTCTTGGTGGTAGAAGGATGTATGGTTTTCATGGAAAAAGTTACTCATCATAGCCTAAACCCTGTTTTCATTAGTAAGGGAATGTCATTTTCTCTTAAGAAATCCAGCTGCTATTGGATTAAAGCTTCCATTCAGAAGTCCTCCATGCTCTGTTAAAAAGGCAAATGGAGTCAGGCGATGGTGGGGAGGGATGGTGGGTGTTCCCAGGGTGCATTCAGCATGAAACCAAGAACATCTGGAGTTGGTTCAGCTGGCTGTCTTAAGCAGATCTCACTGCTGGGGTGGGTTTGATGCATTGGAAGAGGTTCTGTCTCTTCAGCTGATGTTCCCAAGGGATTAAAAAAACACCTCGAGGACAGCTTGCAGCCTGCCTTTGGTTCTGTCAGGTGTTTTAGGGCAAATTTGATTTGTAAGGAGCTGCTGGTGTCATCCCAACCTCACCATGGGTAGCAGGGGCTGCTGGGGTATTGCTGGGTGCTGGGTGCAGAGGGCAGCAAGCCAGGGCAGAGCATAGCAGTGTTCTCCTCCTTGCAGGGGGAGAACCAGAACATAAAGGGCTGCAGCCTTTTTTCTTTCCATCTCCCAGCCATCACAGAAACTTAGATCTTTCCTCAGGATCTCTTCTTCCCTAGCAGCCACCAAGAGACCTTTTACTTTACTGATTAATTTAGGGACACACTCTTTCTCCTGAGAGGATAAACATGAATTTTGTTATGCCCTCAGACAATGAATGAGGCACACCAGGCTGGATTTGGGTAACTTTCTGTGAAGCTATAACCTTCCTTATTTGGAGCTGGACTTGAGCACAGACCAGCTTTCGTGACTTTTCTCCGTAGCCAGTATTTGGAATACCTCAGGCTGTCCCAAGCGCAGGAGGAATGAGGGACCTTGCCAGAGCGGGAGTTGCATTAGTTGCTATGGGAGAAGTGTTAAAAGCTGATTACTTTGGTGGCAAATCAGGAAAAGGCTCGCAAAAATCTTCCCTTCTTCTCCAGGAGCTGGTGGGGATTTTCTCCCTTCAGTAAGTGAAAAAAGCCCTGAGGTCAGCTAGCTCTGTGAATTTGGCACAAATGGCCTGGTTTTGCCCCAGCTTCAGTGACACCCGTGTAAAAATGTCGTGGCTAGGATTTGTAGAAAAGAGCAAGGAGGAAACCACCAGCTGACCTCCCAAGGGGCAAAACCAGGCTCCCACTGACTGCCTCTCTTGTAGATCCCAGTCCTTCTACATTCACTGAGGTTCTTGCACAACTGGAGACTGAACTTTTACTGAAAAAAACCTTTTTTTTTGTGACCTTCATGGTGCTGATCATGCCTGTAGCTGACTAGATTCAGACCGTTTTAGGAAAAGCATGTGTCCATTTCTGTACTCTTTGGTAGTTATCTTCTCTGTTTTAAGCTTAATGGCTTCAAAGATTTAGGATGCTCAAAATCAAACTGGCATTTGAACATATACTTCCAGCCTTTCACAGCAGTTGTATTGAATTCTTAATGGTTTGGGATTTTTTCAACATGTGCTTATTTTTCCCCCCCTCCCTCTCTTGTGTGGTTTTAAATGGAAGTGAGTAGGGTGTCACAGAGAACACAGCAAGTCCTGCTGGAAATGCTCTAGTTTGATTTCCTCTCAGTGACACCTTCCCTGCTGTAGTGCCCTTGATCTGTTCCCATCTTCCGCTGCCGTTCCCAGCCCCTCCCTGAAAGAGAAAAGAGTGAGGAGCTCAGTTATAAAACTTCCCATTGTTTCTACATAAATATCCCAGTGGCAAGCTGAGTTGATGCTCCACATGCAGAACATGTCCCAAGTTTTTAGAGTGTTTTTATCCTTGCTCTGGGGGTCAGTCATGTGTGCACACGTGGGTAGGTGAGTGAGCTGGTCTTCTGCTGTTCAGCGGTGTGGGCAAAGTAGCAGTCTCAGCCTGGAGTCCTCCAAAAGCATTGTGATTCTGCCTTGGTCTGAACTGATGCCTTGCTCCACTTAATTAAGGAAAGTCGTGTATACCAGAGGAACACTAGGTCTGTCTAGACTGGAAGGCTGACCCTGGGTTGAAAGTGGTGTGCATGCAAGACCTGGGGGCTGAGGGACTAATGGACAGTTCCCCTACAGAAAAATGAAATGGGGTGATAGTCACCCATGGGAAAAAGGGTATAATTGGGGCTGATCCTAACTTCTGTTGAAAAGCTCTCCTAAAAAGCTCCATGGCACATCTCGTGCTGCTTGGGTAAGACTGAGCCTTGCATTTTAATAGCATACTAAAACAGCTCTTGGGAAAGAAGTCACCTGCAGAAACTGGAAAGGGTTTTGCACATCCCCCGAATGAGGGGTCTTCTCATAAAACAGGGAAGATCATGTGGCTCATGTGGTATGGGGCACAAAACATGTTGCAGGAGTAGGATGATGTTTAGGAAGGATGTTCTTGTAAATTTGCAGAAGATGAAAAGCAAGCCCTGTGGTCCTGCCTGAAAACTGCTGCTCTGGATCTGATGTGGCTGGAACAGTGGGTAACCCTTGCTTCCCTCTGTTTTCTCCCCAGCTGGCAGGAGGCATCATCCTGGGAGTGGCCCTGTGGCTCCGGCATGACTCGCAGACAACAAATATCCTCTACCTGCAGCTGGGAGACAAGCAGGCCCCCAACACCTTCTATGTTGGTGAGTAGGTTGGGGAATGCTGGCATTGCTGCCTGGATGTTACGCCTGAGGGTGGGTTGCAGTGTACCCAAAAGCAGGGCAGAAAGCTCCAGGTGAGCAATAACAAGTCAGAATAAAAATACTTCCTGATGCCCTCATACTCCCCAAAATATCCCCTGCCATGCCAGTCAAAGCCTTCAATAAATGTTGGCTGTGGCCCAAGTGGAGAATCCCAATTCATATCAGCTAAAAGTGCAAAAAGACATGTTGCAGTGTAGTGGGTTCTCTTCCATGCTGTTCTCTATGGCAGTCTCCTCCAGAGCACATTTGGGAAGAGGGGGGGACTTCTTGGAAGTTTGTCTTGTTTCCTATCCAGAGGGGTGTAAAAGTAGCCGACGGAGTGCCTGGCAGTCAAAAGTGAAGCTTGGTGAGCGCATGACTCATGTTCTCCACAAGGGCAGGTGGAGCCTCTGTGTGTTAACTCTGTGTTAAGCTTAGCATGATTTTTGTTAATTTGACAGCATGCTGGCTTGCTGGAAGATGAAAACCCCTGTTTTTGCCCTTTTCTCCAATAATTCCTCGCAGACAAGGGGGAGCAGCTTGCAGGAGGGTCTGGCTCCCAGGCATGGGCTGGCTTGGAGCGCAAGCTGACAGGGCTGGGAACATCGTCTGATCTGATGTCCTGTTCTCACTTGTAGCTAAAATTACTTTCTGGAAAGAGTTTTCCTTTCTTTTTCCCTGCTTGCTCATGAAACAGCATGCCTGAGCTCTCTCCCTGGCTATGCCTGGTTACAGAAGATGCTCCTGCTGTAAATAGTGGTGGGTTTCCCTCTCTTGCTGTCTCTCCACTCCTGCCTCACACCCAGAGCTGTATTTGCAGTATTTCCCCTTTGTAAATCTCAATTTTAAAGAGAGAAAACAGAATTTGTAAGACTTCTGTCTCTCTCTCTCTCTCTCTCTCTCTGTAAGAGTCTCTCCTTTCCAGGAACCAGCCCAAACATGTCCTCCTTTTGCGGGGCCAACAGCTGATACCTCCCTGGTTAACACTTTCTCCTCAAACCTGGGGGACCTGGAGCATGAGGCAGAGTCCTTCCCTCACCTATTGGGCTTCTTTTATTATGCTGCCTCTTTTTAATTTGTCTTTGTCCTCAGCCTTTGCTATTTAGAAGGCAATGGGGAATGGACCATGAGTCCCGCCACCTCACTGGCTTTCCAACACCCATGAACAGCCCATGATTTCAGGCTGACTGTCTTTTTAAAGTTATATTCAGCAACAGATTGGCCTGGATTCCTTCTGGCAGCTGTAATTTCCATGCAGTAATAACAGCAGAGCATTTCTTTCAGTTGCTGCCTCTCCCAGCCAGATCTCTGGAGTCTGAAGGCTGGGATTTCTTTTTGGTTTTTTTTTTTCTCAACCCCGTTTTTTCCTCCCTCCTACAACTGATACTCCCTCCTTTTTCTTCTCTGGCAACCAATGTATACATGCACACAATGTTCCAGCTTTGGGAATGGCAACATCTCTGAGCTTGGCCTCCAGAGCTGATTTCCCCCCACTCCACCCTTGCAAACCACTTTTTGGTGTCTGGCACAGGGAGCTGGTCCCAGGATCTGTCAGGAAGCTTTTAAAGGCCAGCTAGGCTTTGCCACGGCACTGCAGGACAGGGGAAGCAATAAACACTGGCAGAGGAGGAAAACTTCCATCATGGGGTTTGTACTGAGTGAGGAGGTGAAGTAGGAAAGCAGTGATTTGGTATCTCCTGGTTTCTCTGTGTCCTTTCCCCTGCCTCAAAGTTGGAAGTGTTTAAGACTATTTTTCCATCTGTTACAGGAGAGGAAAAACAATTAACACAGCTGGTTGGTGTGTGGGATTTGAGGGCAAAGGGGAAGTGGGAGAAAGCTGCCCTGCTTCCCACATCTTCAAATATGCACAATGCATATTTGCCTTCAGGCTGCTGCAGGAGCAGGAGGAGAGGAGTGGTCCTTACTCTGTTTCCATACCAGATGGTTGCGGCAGCCATCCTTGCAGTCCCCCCTGGGGGCAGGCTCACCTCTCCAGCCCACAAGAAGGGGGTTTCTGGGGGCTGGGGTTTCCCACAAGCACTACCCTTCCTCCCCATAACTTTGGCTCTGCATCCAACAAGTTGTCTTGTGGGCTGGCTTGGGAGGTTATTAAACAAGCTCTTGTTCATGGATTTTTCCTCAGCACGGCGTGCAAACCATCTGATCCCCTAACCACTTGTTGCAGTCTTGGCTTTTGGCACTTCCATTTTGGCTGTGGACCCAATGCTTCAGCAAATGGGAAGTTAACTGGTTCAGCACTGTAAAGACTAAGCAGAACCAGGGATGGGGATAGCTGGAGCACAGTAGTTTCATGGTTTCCTGATGATAAAGGAAAATACTTGCTCTTCATCTGAACTAGGCTTATGTTCTGATAGGCATTTATTTGCAGCTGAAAAACTAAAATCCTTCTTGCCCTTGTATAACACTGTATCTGGAAAGCTCTCTCTGGAGGCTGAGGTGTTGGTCAAAAGGCAGAAAACATCCTTCAGGATTGCCAGAGGCATTTATAACTTGCTAACAATACTCTTCTCAGGTATTTATTGACCCTATACATAAAATACCATTTAAAAAAACCTAATAAACAACAGAACTGTAATTCAATGTGTTATGACAGTCCATAGAAAAAGGCTGAGCTGGTCTGTCTCTGCAGATACCAGTATAAACTGGAACAGTCTGATCTCTCCACAACAAGTTAATGCTGTGGTGTCACTGGTTTTAAGAGCCCCTGGGGATCTTAAGGAGACAAGTGACACTGGATTTACTGCCTTTGCCCTGTCTTGATTGGGATGACAGTGAAGGTAATGTGGGAGGAAAAAGCCGGGTTCCCCATCCTTCAAGGATTTGGTTTTGTGATGCCTGGAGACGGCTGCTGTAGGTGACATGCTTTTAGATGGGTGGGGACAAAAAGCCTCAGCTCCTGCTTGCCTTAAATCCCCATAGGATTTCACATTTCCCCCTTGCTAGGCTCCCCATGTGCTGGGAGCATCACTGGGTGCTTGTCCCTGCTGCCTGCCCTTCCTGCACTTCCCTCAAGCTGCCTGGAGAGGAATGGAGCACGGCAGCTGGATGGTCTTAGCTTCACTCTCTCCTGCCAGATCCAAAATAGGAAATCTGCCTCCAGCTGCTCACAGCAAGTGACAGGGTGATACGACCAGTGGCTCTAATTAGCTCGGCCCTGGGAGCAGAGCCAGCCACAATGAAGAGCAGCTGAGGGTTTTCCAGAGATGGGGTGCGGTTTTCCGTGTAGCTTCCAGGGTGAGAAAGGGGTTCGTTTTGCTTCTATTTAGGTTTTTTGTGTTTTACTAGTAAATCTGCACTGCTGGGCAGTGTCTCCTCCCTGAAGCATGGTGGCACCAACATCCCTGGGGAGGGTGTGTGAGTTTTCGGGCAGGCATTCAGGTTAAACTTGGCCACTAACGTTGCTGCCGCTGCTCCCCTTCCCTGGCGTCCTGTTGGGTATCACTGCCCCAACAGAAAGGCAAGAGGGCAGTTTTCTGGTTTGGTTTGGTTGTGGGTTTGTTTGTTTTTTTTTTGGGGGGGGCCGAGTTCCCTAGATACTGGGTTGATTACTCTGGGTCCGCCACCCAAAACAGTCAGGCAGTAAAGCCTGAGAGAGAGTGGGGGGGGACAGCTGAGGGCAGGAATGGCTTCAGAGTGATGGTAAGGTGGAGTGTGCCTGGTAGGCGGAGTGCTCCCGAGATGCTGGAGGGGGAAACTGGCTAACAGGAAGCAAGGTGAACCACCGACCATCTTCACCATCCTCCTCGGTACAAATACAACCCAGGATAATGATTTCTGCCCTGGAAATGAGTTCAAGCTGCTTTTCACACAGACTGGGCTAGAATAAATGAGCTAGAAAGCACAGGGAGGCTTTTGAAGTCTTTCTCACAAACGAGTGCACATCTGAGTTGAACTGCAGCTGCCGGCAAGCTTTCATGGGTGTCTTCAGGATTTCTAGAAGTCCTGTGATGAGATTTTGCTGGCCTCAGGAGAATCTGACCCTTGCAGAGAGAAGGGCCTGCTAAGCAGCAGTGCATAGGTGGCTAGGGATTGGAACATCTCTCTGGGCTTCCCCAAGGTTTGCCCATTGTCCTTACAGAATGTCAGGATACTTTGGCTGCTCTTGCCATGTGTCCCAGATGTGCACAGCAATCCCAGCCCATCATCCAAACAGACCTGCTCTGGCTAAGTGGTCATGGAGGAGCTCTGCCTTCTCGCCATAACAGCAGCTTAATTAGCCTTTTCAGGACTGCCTTGGACAAAAGGCAGGTTTTAGGGAGGTCTTCTTTGCAAAGGTGGTTGTGCAGACTTCCAGTGTATTGCAAAGGCTCTGGAAGTCAGCAGTTCTACAGTGAGTGTGGACCTGTCATGAGCAGTGAGAAGGTCTTAATTAATGTTCACGCTCACATCTTTGTCCCTATCCCTCTGGAAATCTTAAGCATCTTTTAGACTGCCAGCGTCTGTATGTCATGGGGTTAGAGGAAAAGCAAATCTGTCACTAAAGTTGCAAAAGGGCCAGAGAAGAGCCTGAGGGTCCTGGTCTGTAGGTCCTGTAATAAACATTAGTGAAAAACCTTGTTCAGTTTCGACATAAGGTGCTGTAGTGATCCCTATGGATGCACACAGCTGGTTCAGGACTGAGTTCTTCTCTCCTCTTCTCTCCTTTGTGCTCTACTTTGTCGAGGCTCCCTGTGTTGGAGCTGTGCCAGCAGACACAAGAGTTGTACCCAGGCTTGCATGCTTGGCAGTGGATTTACATTTGGCCTTGAACCACACTGAACAAAATGGATTATTTAAGAAGTAATATATGTGTGGATTTTTAAAAATATAAGTACATGCATTTTTTCTATTCTAGAAA
The DNA here is from genome assembly GCA_013400695.1 of Neodrepanis coruscans. Lineage (NCBI taxonomy): Eukaryota > Metazoa > Chordata > Aves > Passeriformes > Philepittidae > Neodrepanis > Neodrepanis coruscans. The sequence continues at coordinate 44,260 of VYZS01101778.1, read as the reverse complement.
TAAACTTATTTACAGTTAAGGACAATTTAATTATCTAGTCCCTTAAAAAAAAAGCTTGATATACTTGTTCTGGATTTTCCTCTAATCACTGTCAGATCAGCTCCTTCAGTAATACTGGATTTTTTTAAAAATAGTTGTTTCAAGGCAAAACACTTTGTCAGTACTTTCCTTTAAGTATTTGGCTTACACCATGTATCTGACAGTACAATCACTTTTTTTGTATTCTTATCACAGAATTCAATTTCTGTTAAAAAAGCAACGTGTTATGTAATTGCATTTCCATTTAATTTCCATTTAATTGCAGTTCAGTCTACCTTCATCATGACCAACCTCTGTGATTCAATTACTCTGCAGACTAAAACTGCTTATGACTTTAAATAAATTCAGACCATTGGGTTATTTTGTGTTCAGATCTGCCAAACTACAAATAACACAGTTGTACTTTAGATTTGTACCTTCTTTTGGCTTTGCTGCCCCTGACCTGTGCCAGAGATGTCTTCTTTCTCTTCAGAGCTGTTTATACCTGTAGCTTTGACAGTTTTCCTTTGAAAACTTGAAGTATATTTAAGTCATAAAAAGCCTAGAAGGAATCCTCCAAGGGATTTATGCTGTGTTAGTGGGTGAGACCTCAGGTCACACAGAGGTGACGTGCTGTAGGCTGGTGCAGCAGTTGAGGGACCAGTGTATTCCAACCTGGGTCTCCTGTGCTGTGCCACCATTGTCTACCCCAGTACTGGAGATGTGCCATAGCTTCCCCCCAGCTTTTGTAGGTATCCTGCCTTTACGAAATTCGAGTTCTTGTCCAGTGTTTCTTGGGCGGGCAGAAGAGAAGAAACCTGACCGTGAGATCTCTTTGGAGTCACGTGTGTGCACACGAGGACATTCCTTGGGGCTTTCTCCAATGCCCTTTTATTTTTTTGACAGCGGGGTGTCTGTTGCTTTCTCCTTCCCTTGTTCTTGCAGATGAGGGCAGCATGTACAGCCTTTCCTCTCCCCCCGTGAACCACACAACCCCAGGGGAGCCCTCCATGCTTTGTGACCCTGTTGCTCCATCTGGAAGTTATTAGCAGCCATAGAGCAGCAATGTTTTCCTTGGGAAAGGGGATGGAGGGGAATGGAGGGGCTTTCCACTTGTCATCTTCCAGCAAACCCTATGTATTCCAACCACTCTCTCTCACCCCACTTTCAAAATAGTACTGTCAGCTCTGCTGGGCCAAATCCACTAGGCAACTGGACAAAAATTGTCCAGGAGACCCTCCCTTGCTGGCTGGCTTAAGCAGTCATCTTTATCCGGCCTCAACCACATCCTGGAGAAACTTTCCACTCTGTCTGTGTCTTGCCCCCAAGCTGTAAGGAAGAATATCACAGTCATTTCTTTGGCTACAGAGAGGACATTCTTCCACGATGAGTGGTGTGGGGTAGGACAGAGTCTCCCTCCTACCATTGTCTGATGGTCCCACCCTTCCCTGTTGCAATGGTGGTGGTAAGCCCAGGGATGTTCAGCATTTCCAGGCCAGGAGTGACATTAGGGTGGCATTGAAGTCTCCCTCCTTTCCTTGGAGGCTTGCAAAACTCTTGGATGTGCTCCTCCTGGGAGCCTGAGAGAATAAACACTTAAAATCTCCCTTCCCTCTTCTCTCAGCCCCTTTTTAAAGCCTATCCCATGGGGAGGGCAGGCATAGCTTGGAGAGCTGCCTGGCCTTCCCAGGAAACATGGTATGATTTCTTTTTCTTTTTCTTTTTTTTTGTCTTTTGGAAACATTGCCATGGTGACCTGGGGGAAGCATCTGGCTTCCATTAGCATAACAGGTTAAAGCTGCTGGGAGAGGATTGAAACGGGGAAAGAGATAGGGCACTGTCCAGGAATGCCCATGCCTGGAGCTGCACAGCATCTCTCAAGGGGATGGTGGGGCATGGAAGGAGGGCTGACCTGCTCCCTGCTTCTTTTAGAGGGACTCTCCTGTACTTGTTCCTTCTTTTATTTGTTTTTCATCATGTCCTTTTTTCAGACTGTTTATTTTTTCTTGTTTTCTTAAGTTCTCAGCAGGGACAGGACATGGGTTTTACAACACTGCCAGCACCAGTTATGCTGCTTTAATGCCAGAGCAAGTATTGACACAATACTGCCTTTTTCTCTCCCTTCCCTGCTCCCAGAACTGAGCACCCTGCTTTCCTACCTGACCTGCAGGTAAAGAGCCCTCCATAGCCCTCCTCATCTGCTTGATCTGGGAGCTAAGACGGCCTCTTGATTGTTTTTTTTTAACCTGTCCCACCTACTACCATACCAGGAGATGTGCTTAGTTACTGTCAGTTCCCTGGCTCTGATGTTTGGGGGCCTTCCATGCGGGTAAAGCTTTAGAAGGTCCCTGCAGCCCAAAGCAGGTCATGCTCTGGTTGTATTGGGGAAGGGGGGATGATGTTTGGTCCATTGTTGCTAGTTTTTCTAATTATCGTGTCTTGATGCTCTTGAGTGAAGACATCATATCATGGTTTCTGTGCTCCTGCTTTGAATTAAGATGAGGAGATGAAGCTAGGAGTGGTTGGCCTCTTTCCTAACGTTTTTCTCTTTTAAGGCTCAATCTCAAAAGGAGACAGAGGCCTACAGGTACTATTGACTCCACTGATCTCTGCGAATCCTCCTCTAACTTCCCGAACTCCAAGATACAGGTCCTGAGGCTCACAGCTTGCTTTGGTGGGTGGCTGGTTACATGTGGCAGCTTTAGTAGTCTTGCTTGCTGCTGCCTTATCAGAGAACCATACCACAGGGCTAGAAATCACACTGTAGCATTGCTTAAGGTTGTGGAGGTATGTTGTTACCATGAACACCTGTACTTGATTTGCTCACTGTACCTGTTGCTGCAGCTCCAGCTGTTCCCAGGGTTATGTACTGCTGCTGTGTGAGGGGACATCATGGCTGTAGGTACTGCAGTTTGCATTTTATACCTCTCCCTTTTTACTTTTTGTTTATGGCATACAGTGCTTCTTCTTTTAAAACCCCTGAAAAAGCTGCAGTAAAAATGAGCTGGGAAGTGGCATGTGAAAGGCAGATGGAGCCTTGCTTATGCCAAATTGTGCCAGTTTGGGTGGAGCCCTGAAGGAGGAAATACGACGGTAGTCAAGAGTTCCTCATCCAGGACAGACTAGCAAGAGTTAACCAGTCTCTGGTCCTTACATAGTGAGGAGGCTTGTGCTGGGGGGAATCTCCTCTGATTTTAAGGAGGATAATGTGCCATTCATGATGGGGATGACAGGTGCCTTGGTCACAGACATGGAGCCCAAAACCACACTAGGCGTCATCGTCCCTGTGTGCCAGAAATGAAAGCTAAGATGTGTCAGGCTGCGTTCTGGGAAAAGGACTTGGTCGTTCCAGTCTGGGCTGTGAGTGCTCTGAAATAGCCCCCTAGCTGCCTGGCATGGAGTGTGGAAGCAGAGACACCCACCCCTATGAGCCCCATCCCCTGAGGGGAAGGATGGGTGTGGGAAAACAAACACCATTCAAAGCTTGTGGTTGCACACTTTGGTTGCCTTCATTTGCTTTCTCAGTCTTCAGCATGGCATTTCTGTGGAAAAACATCACTAGCATTCATCATACAAGATGCTGTTGTTGCATTAAATATTTTGTGCTTGTTTTAAATAAACTCTGGAGCAGAGTGCTGCTCTACTGCCTCCCAGGAGGCTGTAGTGCTCAGTAACAAAAGGCAACTCCATAACGGCCTCTTGTTTGTGCCTGGGAATGAAGCTGGCCTTTATTCCAAAGCCTTCCAGGGTTTTTTGTGGTTTTCTGAGATCAAGCCAGTCACTGCTGCCCTCTCCCCCGCCTGGCTGCACATTCCTGCTGCTCCCACCCCACCAGTAGCATTCGCTGTGCTCCAGTCAGGAAGCTCCACGTGGTGCACATTTTCTTCCCTTCCCTCCTTTACTTCTTGCTGTTTCCTCGATTGACAGTAGTGCTGGCTCTGACAAGGAGCTGGCAAAGCATGAGCGGGGAGAGAAGCGGGAAGTGGGAAGCAGGGATCAAACTTGACAGTCCAAGGTCTGCACAGTCTGTCTGGGGTGGGAATTCAGCAGGTCAGGTTTGGTTTGGTTTTTTTGAAGCTGCCAGGAATCACAGCACGAAGCATGTACAGAGGCCACTAGAAGATTTCTTTAAAACAGCAAATGTCCATGTTTCCTCTTAGTCTTCTCCATCAGTTGAGGTTCTCACTGGGTCTTCATTTCCTAGTTTTCAGAGCAAAACTTTCCTAGCCACCAGTGGCTCCTATGTGTTCCTGATGATCTCTATATGAGAAAAACATTTTTACAGTGAGAACAATAATTCACTGCAACAGCCTTCCTAGAGCTGTGACACAGTCCCTATCACTAGAGGTTTTCAAGATATACAAGTGGGCAGGGTGCTGGATATTCTCACCTAGGTTCCCATTCTCACACAAGAGACCATGTGATCTTTTGAGATTCCTTCCAATCTGGGCTGTTCTATAACTCTGTGATCTTCTGACTATATTTGTTCAACTCAGAAGTTGCCTTCAGTGTTTATTTTCAAGAACTTGGGAATAAAATCTTCTGTATATCCATGGAAGTGACCTGGATGGAGGGGTCTGCTGATTGGTCTCCAGATGTGCTGCATCTGCTTGTTACCCATCGACCAGGCCGGTTAGCATGAATAGTGACTTCTCAGATGTGTAAATTACTTGCCCCCATCTCAGCTTTTTCTTCTCTCTGCTCTCCTAATGGGAGAACTCAGAAGCTGCTGCGCTCAGGGATAAGCAAACTTAATTTTCCCAGAACAACCTGTGATAAAGACTGTCCAGTTGAGCCACGCAGGGCTGTAAAATGGAAAAACTAGACATGGTTTGGGTTGCAAAGACAAACCAGCAGCTTCACTGGTACAAGCTGGTGTGATGAGGGCTGGTTCTCGGGCATTAGCAGATTCTAATGACAATAAGCAGACTGTTTTTTGAGACACCACTACTGATACGTTGTTCTTCTTGAGACAGCAGTTATGTAGGATCTGACAATCTCCGTCAGTCTCTGTGTGGCTTGGCAGGTGTCCAGCAGACAGCCGTCATTTTACAGCATTTGTTCATGCCTTCCCATCCCCCCAAGCCCCTTTGGGGCCCCTGTGCCCCACACACAGCCCAGCCCACCACTTGCCACGCTGGCTCCTGGCCCAGCTGCCACTACCGCTCCACCCCATGTCATCTGCAGCCACTGGGATAAAACCATCTCCTTCCATTTCAGGCAGGCCCACAAAACTTCATCTGGTAGTCTATCCTTTCTGAGAAACTCTCCTGGGAGGTTTCTTTTGCTTGTTTTTCCCTTCTTTTTGCACCTTAACATATGGAGGTGTCTCGTCCACACTTGGGAAGCTTCAATAACCCAGCTGCCTGTTGGTTTTTTGGGGCTGCTGGGTGCTGGTGAAACCCCTTCAGTACACATCAGAAGGTGCAACTCCCGCCTCCTTCCCTGTTTGCTGGCAGTGTTGCCGCAAGGATGTTGGTGTCTCCGGCCACAGCTGCCGTTAGGTTTTGTGAAGAGGGGCTTCCTGCAGGGTCAGCACGCTCCATTGTGCTGGCGCTTCCCCTGCAGCTGATTTCCTCCCTCCTGCAGCACCTAAATATAGTGTGAGCATAGTGCCGGTCAGAAACGCTCTCCGGAGAGTCCCAGTGCCGGAGATGCTGGGGCGGCGTATCCGTCACCACCTCTTGCCGAGCCGGGCCTTGCATCAGTGCTTGCATTGTTTGGGTGCTGGTGATTTTTGTTTTTTCAAAGAGGGAAGAAGCGGCAGCCAAAGTTCACCCTTTCCCAAGTTTGACGTTCCCAAGTTTGACGTATCTGTAAGGGAATTTTAAACAAGTTGAAACCGTTACTGTGTATTTGATGTTTTAGAAAATTATTTACTTGACTTGACTCTGCTCTCAGTGCGTGTCCTCTAGACTTTGTACTGTAATTATCAGGGGTATTGTTTAAAAGCTACAGAGATAAGAACAACCTTAAAGACGATGAGCATGTACAAGCAGTTTTCATCTGGAGCTCTGTTCGTATGTTGGGGCTGTTCCTAAAGGAGAGCTGACAGACTGATTAATAACTATAAAACATGTTGACTCATAGCAGAATAAAACATTTCATTGAAGGGATGTGTCTCCCAAGCACTAATAAGATTCACTATATTGCTGTTACCTCTGGGATGCCCCATCTTCTTTCATTCTCATCATAATTCTTTTTTTCCTTACTGTCCATTAAAAATGGTGACTGCAGTCTTGCCTCATTTGTAATTATTTGGTAATTTTTTGCATATATCAAATTGCTTTTTGATGGGAAGTAGGATTCACTTAGAGAATAGTAGAACCACAATACCTGAGAATATCAGTTAAAAAAAATGGACTAAATATAAGGGATACACCAAGAAAAAGCTGTATCAAATTTAATTCAGCTGGTAGTGTTTGGCTGAGTTATCACTATGGCTTCACCAGTATTGTGGTTGGTGAGACCATAGTGATTACTCAGGGCAGCAGACTTGTTTCCTGAATGAATAAACCCTCACTTTTCTCTTTTCTGAGCCCCTCCCAGTGCCTCATTTCTTAAGCTTTGAACCAGTTATGGTGCAAGTTGGCTATGCAAATTCAATAAGTTCAAGTAAAAAATTTCATCTTCACTGAAGAACTTACAACAAACCCCCCCAGATTTTATTAAATGAGATGCTTAAGCAGTGGTTCATAACCGTTTAAAATGTTAGCCAGATAAATATTTGTATGATGTTTAAGATAAGTAAAACACATGCCTTATTGTTTATTTTAAAAGACATACTAACTAATCATGTTCATCTCTGCTTAAATATTTAAAATTCCCTGCTACAGCTTTGAGGATGCTGTAAATCCCTTGTCTTTCCTGCTCCATCCTCTGTCTAGTACTGCTCGAGCTCTGTGCATTTCCTCTGATTTTGGAGATGATGGAGTTATTAAAGTTTCAGTGTTAGCAGCTTCAAACACTTTGAGAACCAGTTCATGTATATTGTGTTCTACTGTGTCTGCTGTGTCCTCTACTCATACCTTCTTGGCCTTAATTCTGCATACCTGTAGTTATCCGCCCTGGGCAGCCAGAAAATCTGACCAGGCACTAGGATGCTGCTGTAAAAAGCTCTGCTTGTCTACCTCTCACTTTCCCTTGCAGGAATCTACATCCTGATCGCAGTTGGAGCTGTCATGATGTTCGTGGGGTTCCTGGGATGCTACGGCGCTATTCAGGAGTCTCAGTGTCTTCTGGGAACGGTAAGAGGCACAAACTTTTGGAAGCCACTTGGCACCATGATTTTCCTGCCAGGCAGCACATGGCTGTGCCTCCCTTGTGAGGGTCTTTTCCAGAAGATGGGGCTGGGAGGATGCATGAGCAGAGAGGGGAACTAGCTGACCTCTGCAAGGAGCGAGGTAGTGCTGTTCAGGTGAGGGCATCTCTGCCCAGCCTGTGGAGCTCAGGCTGAACTGACAGGCTCCTGCTTGTGCCTGGCTGAAGGGCAGAGGCTGAAGCCAGCAACATAGCAGAAGGGGTGAGATCAGCAGGATTCTTAGAGACTCATCTTCTTGTTACATGTAAATCCCCCTCTTCGCTTTTATCCCCCCCCCGGTGTGGTCTGGCTGTCTTACCAAGGACCCACTAAACCTCTTTCTTACCTGATGTCCCCTACAGCTTCCTCTCTCACTCTGTCTTAAGGCTGCCTGTGGCAATTCCAGTTCTTTTAAGGAATAATCTACTATTTTTATCTGTTTGGACAAGGAAACAGCAAAGGCTTCCCACAGTATCTTAGTAAGAACATCTAGGTACATCCTGGAAAATCCATTACTGGAGTGCTACAGGCGTCCTTGATGTGAGGCAGCAGCTTAGGATTCCTGGCACGGGATAAGCTTAATTGTATAAACTGTAGCCACACCAAAGCCTTTGCCTTGAGGGTAAGTGAGTCCTATTTATTTAAAGCAAGTTCTCACATGTGGTTCAGTTTTAAACTCAATGCATAAAAAATCAAACTGGAGGGGTAAAAAACTTTTTTTTTTTTAATTGGAATGACTTTCCAGCACTTGGCTTCATTGGGCTGGAGGATTCTTGGTGGTGGTGTACTGACTCATGGGTGTGGACTCAGCTGGGACAGAGGAAAATGGAGCTCTTTTCCCTTGCGCTTACAGATGACTTCACCTTTGGTTGTTGCTGTTTTCCAGTTAGAAGAGGGTGCTTCTCCACAGCATTTATAAAGCACTTCTGAATGTCAGTGGATGAGAGCTGCTGTAGGAGTTTTCAAGCATTATTCCTGCTGCTGGGAATAGGAGGAGCCCAGACACAAATCTGACAGGGGTTGTTGTAGCGAGGTCTGGCAGCTTTGGATTTTTAACTTCTTTTTGTTAATGCAAACGATTACAGACCCTGAATTACCTCTCACTCCCTCTTGAAGTTGGAAAGAGGATTAGAAGGGCAGATGGTACAATGTACCTGAGGCCCGACAGGGAAACTGGCTGCTTTGGCTGAAATTAGCAGCTCGAGCTGCTGTGAGCTGCCCATGTTTTCTCACACCTTAGCTTGCCAAGAGAAGGTTGGAGATGCCTCGTAAGGACACCTTCCACTGGACTCCTGCTGTACTCTAAGGACATTTCCAGGCAGCATCCTCAGCATGTAGCAGGGAAACCACCATATTCTCTTCTCCTGCAGCTAGCTGATGGAGTGACTATGGACTTATTGCAGAAGGGAAGAGTACCAGGAAGCTCCACACTATCAAAATCATGTGTCAAAGGTAGCATGGAAGCTGAGCAACAAGACCCGAGGAAGGTCATGGAGTAGGCTCTGCTCTCTGGGAAGAGGCTGGGACACATCCAGCTGCCTGGCCAGGAATATCACTGTGTTCCCATAGCATCCCAAGCTACATCTCTTAGTGTTCTGCAGCCAGTTTGCAGAACTGAGTTTGCAGGAAGTTGTAGCTGGAAATCTGGGATAAACAAGCCATCCTTCACTGGAGGGTTACCACTGCAAGGGTGAGCCCTAGTGCTTAATCAGAGACTTACAGTGGCATCATGCCCACGATTTAGGGTGATGTGAGTCCCTGGGGAGATGTGGAACCCAGTCCCCCAAAGGTGTTCCTACGGAATCAGGGATAGATAGATGTTTACATAGAAGTTGGTTTTCAGGAACTGGACAAGGATGTTGGAAGTCCTTTCCTGTTGTCAGGTTAATAGTAGTGTTTCCATTTTGCTGATAACCCTTTGCTCTTGCACATGAGAGCGAGGTTATGGCATCAGTCTGGAAACTCCCTTTTCTTCTGTTGTTAATGTCCTGAATGTGTCTGGAACAGAGATTGCCTGGGAGCCAAGGGCTTTTGCTTCTTTACTTCCAAGGCACCTTTCCCACTTTGAGGCTTTTCCCAGGAAGAAGGCACTGAGTGATACTGTCACAGAGGTGATGTTGGCTGTGTATGATGTGTGCCTTTCTATGCTTTCTCGCCTCATTCTGATGTATGAGCTTTACATCTTCCCGTTCCTAGTCTAAAAGACCAACCATCACAATATGTTCCTGAGATCTGAACAAAAAGATGGAGGGAATCTTTGGGGGGATGGCAGGGGGTACTGCTGAATTGCACAAACAGGGTGGGACTGTAGGAAAATGTCACTGTTAGTATTTATGCAAAAAACTGCAGTAGCCTTGCAGGGCTGTGGATGCCAGAAAGCTGGTTGTAAATCACACCCTGACACCCCTAGCTCGTAAGCAGCTGAAATGCGCTTTTAACCCTGCACTGGCAATTCCTGTCCTTGGAGCATTTGTGACAGAGCAGGAACCATGTCTGGAGGGTCCTGCAGGTGCATTAAGAGGAACAATATGTCTTGTGGTGCACGGGGCATCTTCATCCCTGCCAGTCCCTTTGTGGGAAAGGCCTTGCTAATCCCTGCTCAACCATCCCAGTGGAAAATCTGGACATGGGGTGGCATCGGATGAGTTACGGGCAAATGTGTTTGGGCTAAGTGCATGAGAGATAAAATGGTTTGAAGTCAGATGACACCTTGCATCTCTGTCAGTGGAAGTGGTGCTCCACACCTCTACCTACCTAATTGTTGCTTTTGCCTGTAGCCAGACATGTTAAGGATCCCTCTGTTGATTTGTCTTTGCAGTTCTTCACTTGCCTGGTGATCCTGTTTGCCTGCGAAGTTGCAGCTGGAATTTGGGGATTTGTCAACAAAGATCAAGTAAGACAACTCCAATACCTGTGTTTGTGGGACTGGGAGGCCTGGGCAGAATTGCAGCAGATCCTGACATGAGCTGTTTTTCTCACAAGCTGCTCCCAGACTGAGTCACGGGGTCTTGGATTAGTGGTGTGACCTGGGCAGGTCATCTAACTCCTCTTGGCGGGGCTGATGAAATTTCAGCGTGAGCATTTGATAGTAGCAGCTCCCCCTTAGGTTATGTAGTGCAATGTCTAGAATAAAAATAGTCTGCCTCACCTTGGTCTCCTCCATGCTGCCACATTGTCAGTCACAGAGTGAGTTGATTCATGCATGAAGTCGTGAAGGAAAGCCATATGCACAACTTAAGTGCCAAGGAAAAAAGAGCGAACCAGCCACGTAGTGCCTAAGGGAGGGAATACCATACAGGGAGAGCCTGCATTAATGGGATTGCTTGGTGCTTCCTGCTCTTCACCAATACCATACAGCCCACTTTGAGCCGTTTGTCTGCCAGGACTGGGCTTGCTTCTGACACATAAGCTGTGCATACACAAGGTGTACAAATCCTGCGTCTGTACCAGGCACCCTGCTAGGGACTGCTTAGATGACATTTTCTGGCTGGAGGGAGTGATCTAAAGGGTAGAACTTAAAATTGCAGCTTTTCACCTTCTCTTTCTGCTTTCCTTTCACTGCAGTCACATAGGCTCACACACATGCAGAATTTGGTCTTGAAGTGCAAAACTGTCCATGTATGGGAGCCATGGCTGTGCTGCAGCAAGCAGTGGGCTGGGTGTTGATCACTGGGCCTCAAGGGTTTGAAGTGGGGAAGGGGACTGCTTGTGCTCAAAGCCAAGGTTAGACTCTCTTGGAAGAGTAGGAAATGTGTTTACTAAGAGATGTAAACCAGCTGTGTAAGTAAGTGGTGGCCTGCTCAGCTTTCACATGCATGTAGTCCATGGCTGATGGGCTTGACCTGAATGGTTACACCCGTGTAGTCATTCAGCAGGAGAGAGCATGATTTCACTGGAATAAACTCTTCTGCAGCTAAACATATTATTATGCAGGCAGGGTGCTGTTTCCTAGCAACTTTAGTGAACTAATTAACCTCTGCAGAGGGGCTGTGCCTCCTGCAGATGTTAGTTTGTGAATCCTGAGGAGTCCATGATATGAAACTGCAACCAACAGCAAAATAAGTGAAGGCTGAATAAGGGGGGACCCCATGTCTCTTGTGTTCCATCCTGGGGAGAAGGCACTTGGCCATCAGAGTATAAAGCTGAAAAAATTAGGATTTGCCAATACAAGAACGATTACTTCAACCCCTAAAATTAATTTTGCACTTTAAAAGGAAGGATGGCAGTCTGTTGACATCAGCTGGTTTTACAGCCTTGATAAATGGGCTGTTTTGAAGTCCCTGCTCACAAGGCAGGTGGCTTGCTTCTCCCTGCCTTGGCCAAGAGCAGTGCAGGCTTGGAGGGAAATGCTGAGTGATCCCAGCCATCGAAAGCTACTTACAGCAGGGACATTCTTCCACGAAGCTGGAGGCAGTCTCTCCCTCAGCCTGCCTTCTTTAAGATGCTTTAGATTCAGTAAGACTATTTTTATATCTTTTTCATGTACCAGAATCAAATGGTTTGATCAGAGAATGCTGCCCTCCAAAGCAAACTTTTTTGAGCAGTGACAAAGGAATTCTGGGATAATTGATTGAAATCATGCTCCTTCTTGCTGCCGTTTCTTTTTTCATATGCTAATCCAGTCTGTGCTGCCGAGAACAGATGTTCTATAAAGCATTTTTCCTTTCTTGATCATACAGTCTTTTTTTTGCTTCTCTTGCACGTCCTCCTTTCATCTGTCTCTCCCAAATTATTGGAAGGTGTTAGAGGCGAAATCACAAGCAAGGCCAGTTTCCCTGAAAATTAGGAGGTTTCTGCACTGTGGAGCAGACCCTCATGGGTGGCTGCAATTCACAGCCAGTGGCAGGGTTAGTGGATGAGACTTTTCACATAACCATTTACAGGACAGGATGCCTAGCTCCAGGTATGGTCCCAGCCAGTATTTGACATCCATCTAAATGCACCTAAGATGCCTGACCCAGATGAGCTGTCTCACAAGGCTTTAGTGTGCAACCCCTGCCAAATTCCTGCCTTCCCCTCCGAGCCAGACAGCAAGCCGAGGTGCTGATACCTACAGATGGCCTTGTTTGTGCATCCTACCTTCTCCTGACTTTTCTAGCATGTCCTGCCTCTGCAGCCTTAGTGGGGAACATGTTGCCTGCCTGCTTTGTCTCCATGTGTCAAGTGGTTCAGAATAAGTATCTGCATTCCTGAGCCTAGCAGCATGTCCATGTGAACTGAAGGCTATCTCAGATCTCATGGTTCACCCTCCAGGCCTTGGCTGTCTTTATCTGCAAGAGAGAGCTCATGGAGCACTTGGATAGTGTTGGCTGGAATCTGCTGGGTGGTGGATAAGATTAGTAATATTTGCTGCTCTTAACATGCTACAGCTGGAAGGGCTTGAGCTCTCTGAAAGACAGGCCTATTTTCACATGTCTATGCAAAAAAATGGGGTCCTAATCTACTTAAACTGCTCATCTTACTGCAAGTGCCATTAGAGAGAACCTGTCCCCTTCAGGCACAACTGTGGGATGGGTTTCCTCTTCTTCCTCCTCTGGCTGAAAGGGAGTTTTTCCTGTGTCTTTCCTAGATAGCCAAAGATGTGAAGCAGTTCTACGATCAAGCACTTCAACAAGCACTCATGGGAGAATCGGATGCAAACAACGCGAAAGCTGTAGTGAAGACCTTTCATGAAACGGTGAGATGTTGGTGGTCTTGCTGCACATCTTGCATAGGCTGTGTGAGCCAGAGCAGTGATGGATAGGGTGTGCTGCATGTTGCCTGGAATCAAAATAAGGAATAAAAACCTCAACACAAATTAATAGAGGTGAAAAGAAAAGAGCAGCTTTTACTGGTGCTGTCCCATGATCCAAGAGAAAAATAAAATAACTCTGACATGTGTAACTTTCAAAATCAACCACCCATGGAAGTACCCTACCAAAATTCGTCTAACTCTTAAGTCCCCCAAATATCCAACCAGAATTCTTTTAGTTCCCTGCACCCACCCTGGATCTGCCCCCTTTCGAAGCAGGTCAAGGAGTTTTAGGCCTATATTTTGTCTTGCTACTGTTATCTATAGAGAAGAATGTAAACATTCGGGAAAAGGCCTCGCAAGAAAGCTTATAATTCAAGTCATGTGGTCAGACCAAAATTCCCAAAATATATAAGGAAAAACCCCAAGGCATTTTACACCCAGTTAACTTCTATGTGCGGTTTGTCCGTGGGGAAGTGGTGAGAAGCGACTGTTCCTCTACATGGACTGGTCCTCCCCACTGAGGCAGAGGCAATAATTTGAACTACAAGTCCTTGGGAAGGGAACAAAGGCAACATTGGATTTTTAATGTTTAGGAGTGAACTGGATCAAATATGTTCACAGCACCGGGATTTTGCTGCCTGCTTTCCAAGTTCTGTGTAGCTTACAGCTAGAGGAAATGACAACATGGAAGGAAGGAGAATTAATAATGGAGGTCAGGAAAATGGATGGGAAAAGCAGAATCTAAAGCAGATGATGCAACATGCAGGTCTTAGCCCATCAGGTTTACAGTTCTTACATCTCAAGACAGAGTTGTGCTCTCTTCGATATTCTGTCCTTCAAATTGCGGAGAGGTCTGATACTTGCTCCATTCAGCAGGAAACAAAATCTCTGGAGAGAATTGGGTTCACTCTCCTCTAGGATACCCATGCCAGATCTGTCTTGGGACTATTGTAGGAAGCAGCTGTATTACACGGAAGGAAAAGAGCTAATTTGGTGACTTATTCCCTTCCATTGTTTCCCCCTCCAAGATGCCTCCTCAATCTTGAGTGGCTTCAAAAATATGTAATGGTGAGGAGATCATTTCATGAGTGTTTGCTATCTGCTAATGCTGGATTTTTGTTGTTGGTTTTTTTTCCTCTGTCCGTGTAGCTGAACTGCTGTGGTTCCGATATTGTAACAGCAACTTTCACTCCTGTGTGGAGGGATGACCTCTGCCGAAAGGATACCCTGAAAAGCTTTTTTGAGGTAGGCACAGCTGCTCCTCAGTCAGCACAGCTTTTATGAGAAACCTTGGCTGCCATAGAAATTTGGGAATTTATTTGGAATTAGATAAAGGGTAGAGATTTCATTTATTCTGGCATCGTGTAGAAGGATGATGAAAGTTCCTATTGGTTCTATCTTTGCTGTTCCTGCTTGAGGGGGCTGGCAAGTGCAGAGGGTAGAAGTCTGGTCGGGAGTCCTGAAGTGGGGACCTAGGAACATAAGTGGGACCAGGGAGAAGCTGACCTGCCTTTGCAGGTGGTGGACGCAGGTGAAGGGAAGACAGGGTGTCTGACCATTGTGCTTCTCTGCTTCAGAACACAAACTGCCACAAAGAAATTGATGAGCTGTTCTCCGGGAAGCTGTATCTAATCGGTATTGCTGCCGTCGTGGTCGCTGTGATCATGGTAAGTATGACAGCCTGGTGGGATAGGGAAAACCACCTTGGGGCACCCTGGTCCTCTTTCATCTCTTGTCCAGATGCCCATGCAGCTCAGCATGCAGCACTAACCCTATGCACTTCAGGTGCTCTGGAATATGGCGAGACTAAGGGCTTTGTTATCCCTCCAGCAAGTCAGGATACTGGGGGGAAGCATCTGGGAAGTTCAGTGGAGCAGGAGCCACCTACAAGCCCATCCCAAAGGGCAGAGCACTATTGAAACCTGCTTGCTGCCTCCAAAACCACTCATTTCACAGGCTGCTGTGTTTTTTGTCACTGGGTTCTACAGTTGGAAGGGATATGCTTGCTTTGCCATGTTGAGTTTGCTCCCTAGTGAAGGGTGGGTTGCATGGGCTGGTAACCCAGCACCTGTGCAAAGGTTGGACTGTAATTCCAGAGGGATCTCGAGGCATTTGCTATGTAGTTGGCATCCAGGAAGCTGGTAACATACCACCACTGCTGCCAGCAAGAGACAGAACATCATCTGATCTTGAATTGGCCAACTCCTAATGAAAACAGCAGCAAAAGTGTAGCATCTCTGCCCTTATCTCTGGTATGGGAGTGTTTATGTGGAGTGGAGGACGTTGGGATAGGGGGAGCTCCTGCATCGTACTGGCTGGCACTTCACTGATACCCCTGTGTCTCTCAACAGATCTTTGAGATGATCCTGAGCATGGTGCTGTGCTGTGGGATAAGGAACAGCTCCGTCTACTGAGCCGTGAGAGCCGGGGAGGGGAAGGGGGGAGCAGGGAAGACGGCGCTAGAGGGGACCCCAAGTGCCACCAAGTGACCAGGAGACATTTCAACAACAGACAAAGAAAACAATGTATATAAATGCTTCCAATATTACCATACAGTACTTAATCATTTTTATTTTGAAGTATTTTTTTTTTTTAATAAATAAAACTTTCCTGTATCTTTGTGGCTGAGTTAGTTACACATCAGTTTTGTGTGATGGGAAAGCTGCTGTAGCAGAAGATCAAGTCCTTCCTCCCCTTTCCCTACCCACAGTAACTCAGAAGTAACATTGGTGGAAGATGTGCAGAGGAGAGGGCGGCAGCCTGTTATCAGAAAACTTTGCCTTGGTTTTAATGACCTTTTTTATTGGATCCTGAAGCAGAATTTAGCAGTTTTGTTCATTATTTCCATCTTTTCCAACCATCACCCCAACTCCCTGGCATTTCCAAGCTGTCCCTAGAGAAGGCTGGCTGACTGCCCAAAGCCTAGGAGAGAGGAGAGGAGAGGAAACAGCCTCTGTCACCTGAGTGCGACGTATCCCAGGGTAAACACAGGCACAGTGTCCTCTCCAACCTGTTTGCATCATTATGTCAATCCTTAACAGAAGTCATGCTTAAATTTTTTTACTCTCTAAAGAGTTAAAATGTTTTTTGGTTTTGTGGGTTTTATCCTTGAGGCTATAACTTTATAAATTTGCTCATTTCCATTGGTTTGTTACATTAAAAGGTCAGTGTCCGGGGGTGAATTTTAGTCCCACTTTTTCAAATATAGTCCCAGTGTTTCAAATATAAACTGAAAATTGAGTTTATTTTTAACTGCCTTCAGTGTTTCATTATAGACATATGTTTTGGGGACAGTCTAGTTCTGTACCAAGCTTCCGCTATTAAGCTAATATTCACATAGAAATTATAGTGGAAAAAGAAGAAAACAAAAAAGAAGGCCTTGACTATAGATATCCTGCTTTTTATCCTACAGGATGACACTTGGATGTTCCCAGCTATATACATACATACTTAAAATTTAATTTTCACATTACTCTCTTGTTCAATTAAATTTTCCTTAATTATAGCATATTGTCACACACTGTAATATTGCTGGGAAATTGTTACAATCTAATTCTTAAAAAAAAAAAAAAGTTTATTTTAAGACCTTCCAGTTATATCAACAACAGATCAGCTTATAAAATCAAGGGAATTCAGGATTTTAGACCATACCAGTTGAAACACATTCTTGTGATCTGGTAACTTTGGTTATAAATTCGGCTGCTTTTGTATGCCACTCCATTACCATGTAGATAGAGGGAGAGAGTGACCCAGGAGCTATGTAATAAAATCAGATGTCACTAAAAAGATGATCTATATGTATAGTTCTATAGATATATATTTTTAAGCAAAGCCTTTTTCTTAGCCGTTCAGGCACTTGAGCTGGAAATTATAGTATATCTCAGCTTTTTGCCACCTTGAAGCAGGTAAGGGGAAGAGTTTAAATAAGTGATCAATTTTCCCACTTCAGGAATATTTCTGTTTCTTAAAGTATTTTGCTCTCCTGCAGGGGAGGGAGACCCATGATCATTGATCATTTTAAACTCATACTCTGTCCACTGCACATGGCTGCCATGGCCATTGCCATACAGGATTCCTGCACTGGGGCAAGCTGATCACTTCAACTTCCCCCCCTTTCCTCTTCCTGCCTTTTAGTATATAGGGCCTTTAAAAAGTATATAGGTAAATATATATATATATATGTATCAAGTTGCGCTGGGTAAGAGGAGGAAGTGCTTCAACAGATCTTCAGATTGAGGGGTTGGACAAGAAAAGATTCAGCCTTAGAAATAGCCTTAAAGCAACACTGCCCTGAATGTCAATGTTATGCACATCAAGAATGAGATGAGGTTTTGCAGACAGTAACCCCTTCCCCTACTCCCCAGTGTAGCTCCTTCAGGTAGGTTATCTACTCTGTTATGTGGTTATATGTATATGCATCATCCAAGCATGTGTGTTTACATCTATGTGCATCAGGATTGTTAGCATACAGAATGGATGTGTAACTTGCCACCTTTTTTGTTGACTGTTGATAAATGTGTATAAATATGCCATTAAGCATTTCAATTCTGTTTTCTTTCCTTATACCATATTTTTGATATTGTTCAGTGTTCAGTTGATGCTGTGTATGTAGCTGGAGCTCTGTACTGAGTATTGATGCAGGTCAAGTATGTCCTTGGACATTGTACCTTTAAGAGTTTGGGTTGTCCCAGGCAGAAGCAATTGGGAAAAAGCACTTGGAGAGGGAATCTGAGAGCTATGGGAGGAAGAGCAGGAAGTTTGCTCAGACCGTGTACTGCAGGGGCTGCAGTTTGCTCTCTGGCTCATTTCAGAAGTGGCTTGTCACTGTGGAGAGCTGAAAAGGCAGCTTCCTGGGCCACCTCCTCTTCCTGTGGCTGTAGGAAAGGTGCTGAAGGAGGGGAACAGCTAGCAGCTGGAAAGGTCATGGGAGAGGGGACCAAAGGATGTTTGCAGGGAGAGGGTAAGGCTTTCTTTAGAGTTACCAGCTGAGTCCCCACAGTCGATGGAATGGTCATCAGCTGTAGCAGGAGGAGTCCCTCTGTTCTGGGAGAACAGACACAGAGAGGAACTGTCATGCTTAAGAATGAAGTAGCAGAGAAACCCACACAGAAAAAAAACTACCCACTTGGGTCTCCTGTGAAGCTGGACCTGAGTTAACACAAACTAGAAAGGGAGCTGAGGGGACTTGCCCCTTTGCAAGCATTCAGGATCCAAAACCCACAGAGCTTTTCTGACAGTTGGTCAGTCCCAAAGCTGGCTGAAGTGAAGGGGGAAAAACCACTAGGTAGGACCCTGCTCTGCCTCAGGCCCTCTCCTGCATACCTTAGCATTTGTGTGCAACATGGTGTTCCCATACTGCTCCTCTCCACAATCCAAAAAAAAAAAGTAGATACTAAGTTGCAGGCTGTATATACAAACCCATCCCTCTCCATGGAAGCATCCCTCCTGGAGCTAGTGACAGCTGAGAAAACTGTGAGCTGAGGTGGGGAGGAGAGAGGCTTGTGGGGAAGAGGAGTGTCAACTGTCCAGATCTGAGTTCAAAGACCACTCTGAAAGGTCAAACAGAGCTGCTGACAGCTTAACTGAATGCTTGGGATTTTTTCATACTGTGGAGCATGCCACAAAGCAGTATGTTTAACTTCTTTCTGCCTTTTTTTTTTAAGAAATGAAACAAAAATCAACTTAATAAACATTTCTCATAGTGTGCATAGTGTGATGAACTGCTGCAATTTTACAACCAGTTAACCTTAACACCAGGATGCTTTATGAACTAGGCTTCAACAGCACGGGTTTTTACAGCCTCTGGGAGAGGGGGCCTGCAGACAGGCTGGGGACGCATCCAGAATGGTGGTGAGAGAAGGCAAAAAGGTTGCTTTGCCAGGAGTGGTGGCTGCTACAATTGTGCCCCACCCTCAAGGGGAGGAGGGGCGCAGCTCTTGGGGAGCTAATGTGGACTGCAAAATAGAGTGACTGTGTTGAAATTCAGGGGGGCTGCGCTGGCAGTAGTGCGCGCACTCGAGGGACTTCTCCTAAAGTGACCAAGAATGTCCCAAAATGCCTCTGCTGCCAGCTGGCCAGGGGCGGGTCTGTTTTTTGTGGATGGTCTGGCAATGCCACCATTGCTGCCCCCGCCTACCCTTCAGCACCATCAGGGAAAAGCCTGGCTGAGAGCAGGGTGGGAAGCCGAGACCTTTCTCTGTTCTGTCTTGGACTTCTCACTGTGTTTGAACAGGAATGTCCTGAGGCAATTGCCAGCCATCGCCCATGCTGGTACAGAGAGGAAAGGAATGCAGGGGAAGGGAGACCTTGCTTCAGCTGCCACAAAGAAAGGCAAGCCCTGCTCCTAGCGACTGTGCCTGTGCTACAAGATCATGCCCATCTGTTGTTCTTTCACTTGTTCACCTGAATGTTAATGGAGTCGGACATAATGACTTCTGGAAAGAAAAAAAAAGTGATATTTAAAAACAATAAACAAGAAACAAAGCAATCGGCCTTGTTAGTGGATTTTTAATGATGTGTTGTCAGATCTTGTTTCTTTCCATTGTGTACAGATTTCTGTCATGTTTTCCAAGGGAGCAGGCTTGTCTCATTCTCGTATTCAAGCGAAATTCAGGCTGCAGGGAATGTCGTCCTCAGCTGACCCTCTAGGTGCTTTCCCATGAATGTGATCTTTTTGCTTCATGCCTTAAAAGAATTTGGATTGTGGCACTGTATTGTTGCTCCAGATGGGAATAAAATTTTTCCTGCCTCTGGAGCTAGCATTAAGCTTATGTGAATCACTGTCAGACCCAGGCTGGTGTTCAAGAGGGGTAGAAACAATACTGAAGACTATCTGGCAAAGCACCGCATGTATTTGGCATCCAGGGTGTGTGCGTTGGGACCTCAGCCTGGAAGTATAGCTGGGATTTTAAACCTTCCCTGGCTATATACAATCGCCTCTGTTTGCATTTCATGTCTGAATCTTAGTATTGGTGTGCTTGAAACAGCTGAGTGAATGTGATGCTGGGAGAGGACTGGGAAAACCAGGCTCCTTTAAGATGCTATTGGGTGAAGATATGGGTTATTCTTGGAAAACAAGTCTTGCCAGGTAGGATCATCTGAGGCCACATGGATAACTGTCTATGAGGGGAAGGGGCAGGTGGAATGCCTGTTTGTGTTCATATTGGCAGACAACCCTGGTTTACACTTTTATGCTTGTCTTTAACAGTTTTCTCCAGAGGTCTGAAGGACTTGGAAAGTCACTAGAGACCTTACTGTGGAATTCCAATGCCTAGGAATACGACTCTGGATTTTGTTTGTTTTGTTTGTTTTTTCTGTTACACAAGAATTTTCAGAAAATAAAAATACAGGCATAAATTTTTCTAAACTAGATCAAGCTGGGATTTTTTCCAGAGGAATTCTTTTCCTGTTCCCTCCCAAAATGTTTTTTTTTCTTTTTAAAACCCTGTAGAGTGTTTCTAATGAGAAATTTTGAAGGTATTTTTTGCTTTGGCAAGCTCTGTTTCGTAAGCCTCTTCTGGGCTGTTTGTTTTTTATGTAGCAATGTGTCTAATTTTTTCCTACTAAGACAGCTGTGACTCACATGTATAATAAATTGCTAATTCCATTCCCTAATCAGAGGTTGTCTAAGCATTAACCAAGATATGCAATATTCTCACAGGAGGATATAAAACCAGCCAACTCTCCCATGCCAGAGCTGTTTATGATGGAGGTTTCTGCAGAGGAAAGCACCCACACTGCTAGATCTGGCTGAACCTTCCCTCTGCCTGCCAGCTCCATTTGCTGGCTTGGTGATGAAGGATGTTACTGGCTGTGCTCACAGTTCTGTTCTGAACCACTCTTTCCTTTGCTGGGCATGGCAGTTAGGGGAAAGGAAGGAGTTTCAGCCCTAGGGCAAAGCAGCTGACAGAAGATTGTTCTGAAAAAAAGGCGACTATTTCAACAATCTCATTCACTGTCAGGGCTGTGGTAGGGCTGTGAACTGTGGCTGCACCAGAGTTGGCAAGAATGGAAATACAGCCTCCAGGGAGAAAACATCTGCCACCAGTGGGTGCTGAAGGGGAGTGGTAAACAATTTATTTGGCCAACTCTCTATTAAGGGGTAAAGACACACACAGGCTAAGAACTTCAAGTCCCATATATACCACGCTGTACACCTGTACGCTGAACTAGACAGAGGCTGAGTATTTTTATCTAATCCCTCCTCAGTTTCAGCCTGGGGAGCACCACATTACTTTGCACAGGGCATAACCTAAGCAGGAGGATGCAGAAGCACTGTTCAGGTGCAAGCTCTTCAGCCAACCCTTGGCAGCTTGTCTGACTTTGGCAGCCTGATGCTTTCACTGCCATGGCCCAGGGACCTGCATCGAACAGAAAACACCTCCCAGAAGCTGCTGAGTAATTGAAACCCACGCTGTTTTCACACTTGCAAACACATTAGAGCGTACTTAAACTTTGCAAACAGGCATGCATGCTACTGCGGGCTGCCTGGTGTTTCTTACTGGATTTAGATGACTCAGCTCAAGTGGCAATAATGGTTCCAAGTAACATTTCTAATTCCAGTTTAATCACACCTTTTTTTTTCTTTCTTAAAAAAAAAGTGTTTCTAGGCCCTGCTTTGATAGGGTGTTCCCTCATGTCAGAACACAGTGAGATGGTGTGCACACAACACCCTGTCTGTGGGCTAACAGTAAACTACTCTTGAGTTTTCCTCTAGCAAGAGTTAGTGCTGTTAAATGCAAGGCTCGGCATTGACTACAAAGTTGTGTTGGTTAATGACGCTCCCACGGGTTCTTTTTGCAGAAGAGGTCTGGGGAGCTTTACGGGTCTGTTGAGTTTTTTGTTAATGTAAACTTAAAGGCCCTCAGCTTGTTCTGCTGGTCTCTTTCAGCCCTTCATTAGCACTGTTAGTATCAGGCACAGTGGGGCAATGACAGGAAAGCGAAAAAAGCAGCAAGATTAGGGGAACGGGTTTTTAGTATTAATATTCTGTAACTAAATCAAAATGAACAGACACCCCCAACTGTTTTTGTTTCTTTTTAAAAATTCAAGTAATTGCACAGAGTATTAATTTCGATTGTAAAGTACTTCGCTTCTCTCCCACACATACAATGTCTCAAAGAGATTGCAGGATCTCCCTGCAGGTACTCTACAGGCTGGCAATAACACTGTTATTGTGGAGAATCAAGTTGATAAGGACTTTCATAGCCCACCTGCATTAAAACTCACTCCACAGGAACTAATTTTATGTAGTTATCTTAAGGGAAAATAGCACCAACATGGGTAAACAGCACTGGAATAAATCAAACCTGCTTGCAGGTGAGCCAGGAGCAAATGAACGTGCAAAGGAAAACAGGTAAGTGAAGCATCAACCAGTGAATTCTAGAAACTGGCCCCAGGGGGGATTGCCAGGCTATCTGTAGGATTTCCTCTTGCAAACAAGAGAGGGCAACTCTGTTACTTCCTCCAGCCTATACCAGTCTGGCTTGGTGTGGCTGCCTTCTCCCAGCAGAGAAGGATGCAGTGGTCATGACTCTGCCTTTCTTTTTTGCCTGCAGTAAAATAATCCTTATTCTCTCCACCTCCCCTCAGGAGTTTCAGCATCAGCTGCATGTGGACACATCTGACTAACCTCCATACTCTTTCCAGATTCAGGAGGTGGTGAAAATGCATCTTATTGCTCTGATGCTTTCCAATAGCCACAAGGAGAGGGGCCAGTGGTCCCTGCCAGGCGCCTACCCCAGGCTCTGAACACAGCATCAGCATCAGGAGCCTGCCAGAGAGCAGCGGAATCAGTCACCGGACAGGGGCCAAACGACACATTTATTTTCAAGAATGGAACAGGAGGCGCCAGGGAATGGCGGAGGCTGATGTGTATTTGCCCATGGCACCCCCACACTCAGGGACACACAGGCTTCCACACACTGGATACAGCTCGCTCATTTGGATGATGTCCTGTGCTGCAGCTCAGATCAACTTTCCAGCCCCCAATCATCTTCAAGCCACCTCAGTTCAAGCCAGCAAGGGGAAAACACTTTACCATCTGTTCATCTTCAGACTCTGACTCATTATTTTTATTTCAACTGTCGCCAAGCAATAGCAAAAATCCCAACACACCATCATATCCACTGCTGCAAGCTGTCTTGTCCTCAGCCACCAGAGAATGAGCAACTCATCCCTAGTTCTCTGCAGTGTGCAATACTAAATCTTACAAACAAAAAAAAAAAAGGAAGGAGGAAAATGGTATATTCAGTTTCCAAAGGTGACCTTGGTTATCAATATACACAGCATCCAGGCAAAAAATGAGAATTTGTAGCCTTTGGAAGTGGAGAAAGGGGACATGTCCCTGAAGGCACCCCCATCCCCAGGTCATACAGTGGAGGTGGTGTTGCCCTCTTCTGCTCCTCAGAGTCCCTGATCTAAGACAGAACCAGGGTTCAGAACAAAAGTGCCATTGTTTGCACCAGTCTGTGATGTACCCTGCTTGTCTCCAGCCCTACAGAAATGGGACATGCTACCATTTACTCCATATCCTTTTCTTGCCTGCTCCTTCCTGTGCTCAGAGACTCACTCCTGCTGTGTTCCCAGCACCGTAGACAGTGTTACACAGCATTGGTAGACTTTACCTGGGGCTTACTCTTCCCTGCCTTTGCCTGTTTAATGCCTTCCTCCTTTTTATTTCTGCTCACCTATTAAAAGACTCGTATTTTCCCTTCCTCCCTCCGAGAATTCATTTGAATGCTTGAGACTGTACTGCCGCATGTGTATACATAAAAAACCAGGATCACCAAATGGGGAAACACGTCGAAGAGCTGTTGTTCCAAAACTACAGGATGACTCCAGCTAGACTGAAGACATTCTGCACTAACCTCATCATTGCTGCCAAACGTATCCAAACAGAGCCCTTGTCTCATAAATTCCTGTAATTAGCAACACTGCAGCAGGTAACACTCCAGTATGTATTTAAAAACGGAGGATGCCCACGAAGTGGCTGCAGTTTATATTAGGGGAGGGTCACAGTGGGGCCCGGCTTGAAAGGAGCGGGCGAGGCCTCGGCAGCCACAGCCCCGTTTGGCACAGAGAGAGCTTTCTCCTTAACACAGGGAAAACAAGCTGAACACTGAAGCCACTTGGGAAATGTATGTGTGCTGAAAATTTAAACTTTTTGCTGATATAAGGGGAAAATAAAAATCAAGACTCTTTGGCCAGCACCAATGAAACATTTTCAGACAAGAGCTCCACTTCTTGACACACGCACAAAAAATGTCCTGGGACACAAAATGGAAACTTTTTTTTTTAATGGATAGTGGTTTCATGCCTCAAGTGACTTTGGGTTTTCTGTTTTGAAAATAAACACGTTTAGAAGCAGGAAAAAAAAAAAGAAACAAAACAAAAAAACCAAAACCCAGACACTTCCTCTGAAGTGTTCGTTGTGGCCAAGCCCTGCTTTTCCAATGAGAACAAAAGCTGTGGCAGATTTTTTTTCCAGATTGCCGAGGAAGGACGCGCTGCCGTGTCCGCCCCGCCCGCCCCGCGGCCGCGCGCCCGCACAGGCTGCGAAATGTCGGGCGGCGCGGTGCGCCCTGGGAGCTGTAGTCGCTCAGCGCCGCTTCGCCCCACGGCCCGGCTCTCAAAATGTCCCCCGCCGGGGAAGGGCGGGCACCAACAACTCCCAGGAGTACGGAGAGAGGCGGGGCAGCACCTCCCGCCCCTTCCGCCCGCTCTCCCCGCCGGGAGTTGTGGTCTCGCCGCCGCTTCGCCCGCCCTGTGGCGGTCGGCAGGGACTCGCTGTCCCGGCGCGCCGCTGGTGGTGGGCGGGGCCGGGAGAGGCGGGAAAGCGGGGCGGCTACTGTGGAAGGCGCTGGGCCCGCGCGGTGCGGGGGTACGGGGCGCTCCCCTTTCCCTTCCCCGACGGGCCGCAAGCTGTGCCCGGGCAGCGGCGGGAACGGGAGGGTGGCAGCGAGAGGGGCTTGTGTGGTGGGGGCTGTTTGTATCCAGCAGCATCCCGCCCTGGGAAGGGCGCTGGGCCCGTGGCCGTGGTTTGGGGTGACGGGGTTCTCCGTTCTCCTCCCAGGCTGCACGAAGACATTTGTTTGAGCAAGACCGGAATGGAAGAGCCCAGTGGGGACCTTCCCGTCGGGAGAGACTCCATCCTCTCCGAGTCGTGCTGTGGTCACGTCCCCGTCCCCAACCTGTGAGTCCGCCGTGGTGTCAGGGCCAGCACGTGCTGCTAACGCTGTTAAGGCTAAAGCATTTCTTTAGGAGCAGAACTTTTCTTTTCTGTGTAAGTGCCTCAAACGAGGCAGAACCCAATTCACAGCCCGTGAGGAACACTTACTACCATCTGAAAATAGCTGTTTTAGTTAATTATGTGCTTCAGGGCCTCTTTTGAGTTGTAGTCGTTACTTTTCACGTGTTCAGAAGCTGAGGCGACTGTGTCATCTGAAGATTGTTTCCCATTAGGGGTTACACGGAGGGCAGTGTTTTCAAAAGCAGTCATTACATCCCATTTGTCAAGGACAGGTAGACCACAGCACTCAGTCTGTTGGGTTCTTCAGGTTTTTTGTGTTTTATGCTTCATAAAGAACTGGGCCTAACTGTGAACAGGGCCTTTCTTTGAAAGCAGAGCTCTGTGCTATCCATGGCCTTAATACTTGGCAGCACTTAGTACTGGCAATGCGTAATTATTATTTTTGTATTTTCTTAGATGCATTTAGTACCATTTATTTAGTGATGGCTTTCTGCACATGCAAATTGTGGTTTGATTTTTGTTTTAAATCTCTTCTGTTCTACAGAATAAAGCTGGCACTGTGAATGTGGAGCCCGAGTAAGTATAGTGGTGCCTGCGTTATTAGGCTGTGTGTTGTTCTTTTGCCAAAAATCCAGGAAAATCTGCAGACTTTTATACCACCATGAATTTGTGTCCTATTTAGAACCCAGTTCTGCAGGCTTTTATGATTCAGGGGGAAAGAATTACTTTTGAAACTTTTTTTAAAACTACATTTCCAGTATTGTGATGGAAATGTTTGTTTTCTAGGGTGGAAGTGCTGAGATGTTTGGTGGCTTTAACTGATCCTCAGGAGGGGAAGCTGACTCAGTCTCAAGAGAAAGTGAGTGACTAACAGACTTTCCATGTCTGTTTACTGCATCATTTTAGAAAAACCTATAATTAGGTAGTTGAGCTTATTCTAAAAATACAGTAGAACTGTTTCCATAATTCACATTTCTGTGGGTTGACCCGAAGTGTGTGTTTGCCAGCCCTGTTTCCCGTTGTTTGGCGAGGGGTAGTGTGATCATCGACTGCCTCAGTTCAGCAGGTTTTCCTTTAAGCAGGTGGCCGTGTCAGGTGTTCCAGCTGCTCCTGAAAGTCAAGCTTGAAGTCATGCTGTCATTTACTGACTAAAGGGCCTGTGATTGCAACTTGCCCTCATTTCCATGTGCAGGCATGGCATGTGTGATTAGTTTTCTTAGTTTTCTTTCCAGTGGCAGTGATTTCTTGTGCTGGCTCATTTTCTGATTCCTGGGATCTAGTAATGACATGAGGTCTTAAAGCCAAAGGAGGAATGGAACTTGTACTTTTTGTCACATTAAAGCATCCATGATATTTTTGTGCGTTTTCTGCCCCTGACTCAATCAGTGATAGTGTCCTTTATAACAGGCAGAATGTGATGGTTGGGACAGAAGGGATAGTGCTAACATGAGAAAGGATTATAATGGCCCAATCAAAGTGTGAGAAATTAGGATGTGTTTTTGTGGATTTATACAGTATGAATAAACAGAGGGAATAATTTGGAAAGGTCATTGCTGTCTCTTGGAAGATGTGTAAGACAGTTATGTGGGATTCAGATTTGCTTAAAAGCTTTATGTTCATCTTTTAGTAATTGGACCTGCTGCAACCTGTAATGAATTTGGTGTGTAGAGCTATTTTTATTTACTTATTTTTATTCTTGTATGCAGTCTAGTGTAAATCTTTGATTTTAACGTGTATTCGTTCTTTAAATAATGTTTTTATTTGAAGCAAAATTTCTTGGGAATCCCTGAAGCACACCTGCCTGTTACAGTGCAGTAATAATTGTTTCACATGGTACAGAATGATGGTCTCATACTTGGTTCTCATTTCACAGTAAAGTTCTTATGCTTCTTTGTATTCTAGACACTAAACTCACTGGGCATTTGGAAAACTCTATTTGCAGCTGTTCGTGGGCCTATGTGAAAGACCTTATTGGAGTAACAGCTGGAAGATGGGAGACCAGGAGGCAGGTGAACCCTTTCTGGGAATAGTGGCTGGTGATGCCAGAGACTATGAAGGAGCTCTGCCCTCAGACACAGTGTCGCTCAGTGATTCTGATTCTGATGATTTGGGGGCAGCAGGTGAAGCAGAAGTTGATACAGTGTCTCCTGGGGAGCCATTTGTAGATGATGGGGATTACAGATCAGGGGAGACTCCTGACTCTTCAAACAGCAGTCACAGATCTCCTGTCCAGCCGTTCCATCTGAAGGGCATGAGTTCTACATTCTCCCTCCGTAGCCAGAGCATTTTTGATTGCCTGGAAGAGGCAGCCAAGTTGTCTGTGCCCTCAATGCCTGAAGATAATGTTGTTGATGGGAGTTTTAGGCGTCCATTGCCTCCAACCACAGTTTCAGGTAACATGGTTCCAGAAAACATGGGAAAGCGAGCCAGACCAGCGCAGGTTCCCAAAAACTCTCCTGCAGTGCCTGACTATGTGGCACACCCAGAGCGCTGGACGAAATACAGCCTAGAGGGAGTTTCAGAGTCTAGTGACAAGACTAACAGGGCAGTGGCCATGGACTTCCTCGAGGGTTTGAAGAAAAGAGCTGGGGAGCAAAGCTCAGCTACCCAAGATAGCTACACCCCATACTTCAACCAGGACCCTTCCAGCTGTGGAGCTGGGAGGATTGTCTTCACCAAACCAACTAAAAGAGGTGTTGATGGGCTGGAAAAGAAAATACCAGCAAAGGAGGATGGTAAGAAACAAGTGAAGACAGAACTGAAAGGAAAATCACTTAAGAAGACCGATGACTTGAGGGAAGAAGATAAAGTAGAGCTGGGGCACTTAGACAGTGACAGTGGAAAGGCAACAGAGGAGGAGGAGTGCATGGTGGAAGGGGACCAGAATACAGAAGATAAGCTTAGTGCAAGGTTTAGTGGTGCAGGTGAAGAGCCATCGGTGGAAACAGTTGGATTCCACTGCAGTAAGAAGAAGAGTAGGAAAAATTTCCGACCCAAAGTAGATGATGAAGGGGAGGAAGAAGAGTCCTGAAGGATGAAGCACATTGAAGACATCTAAGGACTTGTATTGTCTTGTTAATGTTTTTTTTCTTTCTTTCTCTGTTCTGAAAACCATGTGAGAGCTTTTTGTCTGACAGTTTTGTATCGTGGCCACTAGGAACATTTTATATTGTTAGAAATTAAGCTACCTAAAATAAATTCCAGAGTTTTTGTTCATGAGAAATCTGTGGGCACCCTAGGAGGAGAGAATAAGGTGCTCATTTGGTTTGTGCAGTTCCCTGGGGCTTGCTCTAGAGCTGAAGTATGCAATGAAAAAGAAGTGTTAGCTAAAAGGCTGCAAAGCTTCCTAGTACCTCCCCGTTGTAGAGTTGTTCCCAAATCCTGTAGATCCTGGAAAAAAGGTGATGATCTCATTATGCAGAGATTTTTAAACAATGAAAATAAAACCTAGTCTTCCAGAAGATGTGAATTCTCCTGGCCCTGTCCCAGGGAGGAAAACCCTTTTTTTTTTTAAAGATCATTGCCATTGAGGGTGAAAGCTCAACAGTGCCCAGTTATATGATGATGATATTATGATCCTTGGCCTGCACATTTGTATGTCCTTCCCAGGAGGTGCTGCTTCCATACTGATATTGTATGTGGATTGGGGTATTTGTGGGAATGAGATATTTATACCAGAACTGGATACTTTTTTGTTCTACGTGATGCAACCAATTTTTGGTTGTGACTTGATTTCTCCATCTCTGAACCATGTTGAGTAATGCACTCAATGTAGGAGTTTTAACAAATAGTGAGTTTATTTGATTTGAGAATTGTCTTGCAAACCTTTTAGACTGTTTGCCATTTTGTTAACTTCTTCCTCAAGTCTTATAGTTTCTAAAATTCACATTTTCCACATTTTCAGTCATTTTACAATTTGTAATCCCTCATAGGATGAATAATCTCATACAATAAGTCACATTATAAGGAATGTTAAATATAGTAGCATTTTGCACGATGTTAATAAATTTAATAAAGTTAAGATTAAATCATTTGAAAGGTCGTATAATTTGAAACTCAAATTAGTTCAGGTCACTTTGAACTGACATATTTTTGCCGATACTGTAAATGAACCAACCCAATAATAGTATTTATAACTGTGTAGGGAAAGATTACTTCTTAAGAATTTGTGATGTATCTTGGTAGACTGTGCTTGCTCAAACTCGAGTATTTGAGGGGCTGACTTCCTCTGAGGGGGTTCCATCTTACCAGTAATTGACTGGTGGGTCCAAATCACTTGGGAGGGCCTTTTTGTTTGATCAGATGCACCCTTGGGCAGAACAAGCAGAAAACAGTGTAAAAAGAGCAGTTGTGCTCCATCTTCTGAAATTCACCGTTTGATTTTAAGAGTAGAATGTGTTTTCTCATGAATGTACAGTTAAAGGCAAATTAATGAATAGGTCATTGGTAAATACACTGGTTATTCCAGTGCATGAATGTGAGACATAACAATCCAAAATGGATAGATTTTTGTTTCCAGTGAATAATTAGTGTGCTGATCATGATGAACATAGTAGCCATTTCAAAATGGAAGCTGCTGCCAAGAGCGGGGCATGCTGCTTGTAAGATACCTATTACTTCTTAAGAAAAAAATTTAGCTCAGTACAAACTTGCTGGGTTAATGATTTCTGCTTGCCTAGGGTGAAGAAAGGTAGGACGGCCAAAATTCCCTTGCTCTTGATGGACTCACATGCCTGGAACACAGCTGAATAAACTGGACAAATGCCTGTTTTGTGAAGCCATCATAACAAAATTAATATCTGTTAATAAAAGACTCATTTATGAAAGGTGTTTTTGTCAGAGCTGAGGTTTATTTTTTTTTCCACCTCTGATAACAAAGCTTTTGCACAGCCTACATTTACATTGCATAGAAGCAATATATGCATGAAGAAATGCAGTTGAAGCTTATCAGGATAAGACACAGCCCAATACTTCCCCCTTCCGATGCTGTTTATATTATTCCAGAGAAATTTCTCCTTAGAGAACAATATTAATTTTACTAGTGTATCTTTCCATACAGAATTCTAATAAAGCCACTGAGCTTTTGTATGCTAAAACATACAAGCCAGTTAAAGTAATGAAAAAAGACACAAACTGTCCACATTCCTAGTCTGTAGGATAATTCTTGGTATACATTCTTGTTTTAAAGTCTCCAAGTGATTTTTTTTTTTTCTCATGACTTTTGAGAGAGAAATAAAATGAAATCAGAAAACTTAGTTGTGGGTGCAGCATTCCATGTGGTGTGATACAAGGCAAAGGCTCCTTTTCAGCAGGAATGGCAGCAGGGCATTGGAATAAAAAAGCAAGTGGCAGAGGCT
>VYZS01101774.1:0-20848 GCA_013400695.1 Neodrepanis coruscans | reverse complement strand
CAGCGGGCGCTGCTCCGCCAGGTCCGTGTGCCCGCCCCGCTCCCCTCCCCTCCTCGGCCGCTGGGCTGCCAGGACCCCCCTCAATCCCAGCACCCCCGGCCCGGCCCCGCCACCCTCGGGCTCTGGGCTGGCGGGCCCCCGGTGTCCGCGCTGCCCTCACGCTTTGTCTCCCCCGCAGGTGCTGGGCTGGCGAGTGGTGGCCGCCGTCACCTGGTCCGTGGTGCTGCTGCCCGTGTGCACCGCGGCCTTCGTGGTGCTGAGCGGCCTGGACCCGCTGCACCCCGTGCGCTGGATCTCGGGTAGGTGCCCGTCCCTCCGGCATCGCCCGTTCGCTTCCAAAGGGGGAGGTTTATCCCTCCCCCTGGGTCGGGATCGGTCCCGGATAACGGGGACTGGCCGTGGGGTCGTGTCACACCCCTGCTGTGTGTCCCGAGGGGTCTGGAGGCTTTGAAGCGCTGCTGTGACTTAAAATCACCCCCATTCCAGTCCTCCCTCGGGAGTGGAGTGTTGGAAGTTCGTGTGAGTTTAACCCTCACAGAAACAAACCCAGAAGTGCTTCATTTGTTCTCAGTGCTGGGTCGCACTTCCTCTCCCACCCTGTGCAGCTGCTGTTTCCATGAAGAGCTTCAGTTTCCTCTGTGGTGCAGAGAATCCTCAGAGAAATTCCTGGAGCAGCCACTCCACATGGTGGGAATTATTTTCACACACCAAATATTCAGAGATGTTTAGCTGGAAGTTGGTACCTGTGGTCACTGAGCTGCTCCAGGCAGAGAGACTTGTTTTCTTTCCCTCTGAAAAGACAAAGCCCCAAAAGAACCAATCTGAAAGGAATTTCTTCCCTTTTTAGTGTGACTGGATGGTTGCAGCTGTTACTGAGTGAAGGGAAAATGTGTTATTTGAGTCGCAGTTTGATTCAATTTGAAAGACTTGGTTTTAGAAACAAAATTCTGAGTGTTGAGTTATGAGCCAGCCAGTGATAAGGGTGTAAAATAGCTTCTCTGAAATTTGAAATGTGGTTTTATGCAGAGATTTTGTGCAGCTGGGCAGATCTCTTGTGGGATCAGAGAGTCCATTGTGCATCACTCCCCTTAAAGCACCCTGTGGATTATTGTCAACTGCTAAAGGGCTCTTTTCTCTTAATGTGTCAGTCCTGTGTTGCTGCAACTGCCTGAGCTGTAACATTTTTATTTGTTTTTAGGTTCTTTCAGTGATTTGTACACTTCCTATGTCATCTTCTGTATCCTCCTCATGTCTGTGGTGATCATTGTCATCAGCATCTTCAACGTTGAGTTTTATGCAGGTGGGTTCTGTGAATTGCTGAACTGCCTTTTGTGCTCAAATTGGATGATCCTTTAAAGAGATTTGGGTTTACATTCAGTGTATTTAATGTAGGTGGATTAGATTTTCTTTTACATTAATTTAGACGACATGCAAAGCTTGTTTTCAGATAAATCATCCTAAACTCCCTCTTTCCTCATGGCTGAGACACTTAGCTCATAGATGTCTTCACAGTTGGAATCAGCCACTAAATTATAAAAAGTTCTTTGCTGACAATGGTGGGTTTTTCTCTTTTTTTATTTTTAACGAGGGGTTTTATTAGGAAGCAGTGAAATTCCTTTTCTGCTTTTATTTGCAGTTGTGCCATCAATACCATGCTCTCGACTGGCACTGATAGGAAAAATCATTCACCCCCAGCAAGTCCTCCACTCCTTTGTTCATGCTGTCATGGGAATGCTGGTGGCTTGGTGTGCTACAGTCATGACAAAAGGCAGGTTCCAGTTTCTTGCTGTGTCCTGCACACCTTCAGAAAGGTAATTGTGGGGTGTGCGTTAAAGATAAACAAAGAACTTTTATTGTAAAATGTATTCAGTGATGGTTTCTTCTAAAAAAAAAAAATCCCTGGAATTTGGGTGCTCTCAAAAAATAAGTGGTTTTATGTTGATTTTCTTCATTAAAGGAAAATGCCACCTTTTGTAAATGTTATAATGCACAGAAAAATAACTGGGCCAGAAAAATTAAATTGCCAGGATTCTTAATACAGAGTTGAATGGTGACAAATTGGTTGTCACTTGAACTAAGTCTTGGTCTTCTGGTTAATAGGGACATACTCCATAAATACTTTGGAATTCAATATTTTGGAATCATCCTAAATGCATAAATTACAAAAACAGGTAGTGAGATTCCTACTTTATCAAAAAGTAGGATCAGGGAAGCAAAATCAAACTTCTGAATTGAAGTTCCTAAGGATTGACTTTGTTTTGAACTCAGAATTAACACCAAGTTTTCTGCTTTAGCCTCGATGATGATGTTCCTCAGATGTGCCTCAATGAGTATCACCTCTTCTTTCTACTTTCTGGAACTTTCCTGGGATACAGTTACAGCCTTTTTTACCTGATAAACAACATGAATTATTTGCCATTTCCAATCATACAGGTAAGAGGCTTAAACACCTTTGTAGAAGGACAAATTCAAGTAAAACTGTGGTCAAAAAAGCCTGGGGAGTTTATATGTCTGAATATGGCAGTGGGAGCTGTCTGTGGGCAGGGTTTTACTGACAGATGAATTGTGCACTCAGCTGTAAATGCCAGCAGTGTTCACCTTCCTCCTTTACACTCAGCTCCTTTCAGAACTGAACACAGAAATTGGGATGGTGTGACTGTGACATTTAGACCCTTTTGATGCATTTTAAAAGCTGGCAGGTGAAGTATAGGAAAGACAAGATACACAAACTGGGTATCAATTCCTGGAGCTGACAACAAGGGTCACCTAAAAGCTGAAAATCTTGAGAGTTAAAAACAAAAAAAAGCATATTATCAGTTGTAACTGGGCACCAGTTCAGTTCAGGTCTAAATAGGACATTAAGTCTTGCTTGAAGCTCAACATCCAAAGCTATTTCTTGTGTGTAGTGCTATAGAAAGTGAAATTCCATCAATTCCTTTGGAGGGGTCAGTCCTACAGAAATCTGTACCAGAGTGAAACACCATCTTAAAAGTACTTCTTTTGCTGTTAACTTTGCCTGGTTCCCAGATTTACACAGTCCAACCAATTTGGCAAGAGGTGTCTTTATAAACAAAGTTGGTTGTATTAGTGAAGAACACTAATACAACTGCTGCATTATGCTGACTGTATTTTCACTGCTGCAAGTAGGAAAAAAGATAAAAAAATAGAGATGATTATAAAATGGCAGGAAAGATTGGGAAGACAAATAGTAGGTGTAGCACTTGGAATGGCTTTAAAATAATTTTTTTAGTTTATCCAGACTTCAGGGGTTTTTGAAAATTATTTTTATGAACAGTTTAATTCATTCTGAATGTGGGATACTAAACTTTTTTTTGTTTATTTTTAGCAATACAAGTATTTACGTTTCAGAAGATCTTTGCCTCTCCTGATCAAACACAGTTGTGTGGAATCATTATATTTTGTTAGAAACTTCTTTGTCACATACTACTTTTTTGGTAAGTGTTCCTGATTTTCTCTCTTTTTTAAATCCTGTATTTTGAAAACTTTAATCAGTCAGGCCTGTTAAACTGTTTTTCAGCCTTTGAGGTAACTTACTGAAGACACACTTGGTTAAAAAAATAAGATCTAACACCTCCCTTAAGACAGGAGGAAAAGGCACAGGGTTTGTGCAGCAGTACTTGTACCATGGCAGTTCTTACAACCTCACTGTTTAGCATAAGAGAAATGTCTCTTTCCAGAGACCAACACCTTCTGTAAGAATTTATTGGCTGATTCATGATAAGAAGGTGACAGGGAGAAGGGAGGGGGGAGTGTTGCTATGTTCTCCCTGTTTTTTTAGGTAAAAATTAGCACTTTGGCTTTATTCTGAAATGCCCTTTATATTTGGAGGGAGCTGGGGAGACAAAGGCAGAATGATTCCCTCCCAATGAAAATGAAGTTTGGTCTGTGGTAAAAACCCAAATCTGTGCTGATTAACATGATTGCACAGGACTTTCTGAAAAGCAAGAATTCTTTGTTATGGTTGTAACTATCCTCCTCAACAATGTCAAAATATGCAGGAATTATTTCAAATTTAATTACATTGGGGCACAAATTAGAAGTATGGTGGTTCTATATCAGTTTCCACTAAATCTTTAAAAGCACTTTGCTGCTGCCTGGGCTGTAGGGAAAATTAGTATTAAATTGCTATTAACCTTCCTCTGTGAGTGAGGAATCACAATTAACTCAGTGCTGAGAAGCAGCAATAAAAGAAAAGGTCAACACACCTCAGTGCTGCCCTGAAACTTTATTTTAATTCTCTTGTTTCTATTTCTTAAAAATAACCTGCAAAGGCAGATTGTTTCCTTGTCCATGTGTTTTACAAGACCAGTCTCTTGTCTCTGCACTAATTCTATCTTTGTCTTCTTTTTGGCCTGTTTTGTGTGTGTTTTGCAGTGTCATATTTGTTTCAGTGTTTCTTTTTGATTCCCTAGGTTATATCCCAAAGGTATGGATATGTACCACAATGGATCTTCATATAGACAGGTAGGTAGGATATTGTGCTGGAAACTTGGAATGTTCCTGACAGTCCCTTGGCTGAGGAAGTCCAGCTCAGCAGCTGCCTCTTTGTAGCAGGACTTGATTCCTTTTCCCATGTGGAATGTGGGAAGCATTGGGTACTTCCAAAGTGGATTCAAAAGGAACCAGCAACCCCTTGTAGGAACCATCTTGTCATTAAGATACTAATTAAGAAATCCTCTGTTTCTTTCATCTCTGTAAGTCTCTAAAGTATTAGAAAGGCTAATCTCTCCAAATTGCATTATATGCAAATTTTATCTGCTTTTCTGTGGTGGTTTTTTTTTTTTTTTTGAGTGAGGGCATCTTTATTTTTATATGGCTGCTGTTTGTTTCAAAATAGGGGAGCTGGAGTCTTAATACCTTAATAGACTAAAACTGTAGTTGTTATTATTTATATTTCTTTACTTTTCCTTGATGTAATTAATTCTTCTTAACTTTACATCAGTTACTGAAAAAATCAAAGAACTGGTATCTCAGACATATTTAAGAAACTGTTTCTATGAAAAAAAAGAAAATACAGCTTAATTCCTGCAGTTGCTACTGCTGTAGCAGCTTCCTGCAGACATCTTCCATAATAAAAACACTAAAATATCTGTATCTTCTTGATTGCTTTTATCTGCAGTAAACTGCATCCTCTTGACACTCTGAGTGGGTTGTTTGATCTGGCCTTGTTTTACCACACCTGGTTGTGTGGAATGTTCCTCCTGATGACCTGGTACATTGCATGGCTGCTCTTCAAAATCTATGCTACAGAGGTGAGTACTTGTGACAGTGCTGAAGGTTGCACAGATAATGCTTTCATTGCCAAAGCAGATTTACTAGGAAATAACATAAGTTGTTGAGTTTTCACAGCATGCACTGCAGGTAGTAACTGATAACTTTAAGACCAAAATGTCTGGATTTTTCTAAGATTTTTTAATTTTACACTTAAGGAGAGAAAATTTTGCTACTATGGTAGAAACTCCAGGCCATTTTACAGTGAGCTGGAGTAGTGGATTATGTGCTTTTGCAGCTCATCAATCACCTGAAAGCAGCTGAGGTGTAGCCTTTCATTAGGTTTTCTTGTGTACTTTCCTCTCTGTAACACAACTTTTCACGTTTATGTTTAGACCCATCATTTTCCTGTCCAGCCAACATTTGCAGAGGAGACAGACCAGTGCCTGCCTAAAATCCTGAACAGCAATCCTCCCCTCCTTATAAAGGTAATTGAATTCCCACCCCTTCCCTGCTAGGTGTGTGCTGAGCTGATTGTCAGAGCATTCAGTCACATCTTCCAAGTGCCAGTTCATTAAAAAGCTCCCTTAGGACACCCATGGAGGCTGTTACACTTAATGGTAATACTGGTTTAGTAGTGACATCTGCTGGTGTTCACCACACTGTGACTTTATGCTGAAGATTCATTTAAAACCTGTGAGCAAAGAAGAGGAATTTTGGTCTCTGGTAATCATTAATAGGACTTGCTGATTATAATACTTGGAAATTGGAGACCTCATATAAGAAGTATTATGTAAATACAGATAAGAATATTCTTCTGCACATGGAAAATCCACATTTACTGATTTTACAGATTTCTGATTAGACTTTTTAAGCTTAGCTGTATATTAGAGGATGAGTGGGAAAGAGTCAAGCACAGCACAATTTATAATGTCAAATGTTAATAAAATATCTAATTTAGAATAGAGTCCTTGTATATTGTGAGAAATCAGGTTATTTTTGGCATATTAGTTACTTAATCACATGAAAAAGCAGTGTTAGGCTGGTCCTGTAAGGCACTGACCCTAGAACTGTAGTTGAGCTCTGGTTTCAAAAACAGTTCTTTCCTCAGATTTCTGTGTCTTATGCTCCATCTGATCTGCTAAGATAAAAAATAATGTTTTTTCTTCTTGAACTCCAGTGAATTGAGGTATCAGTAAAGTTTTCTGAATCTCTTACCAACTCAGCAGCCACATCCACAGGGATTTGCCTCCCTTCTGTTTCTGTTACATGGCTGGTTTTAGTCTGTGTGAACTCATTCTTTGATAGTGATTGATTTTGTATGGATAACTCCTTTTTTTTTTTTTAAGGAAATACACTGGACTTTGCATGCACTAAAACCTTTTCCTTCCTCTGTAGTTTTTAGCCTTACAAGACTTGATGTTACTTTCCCAGTACTCTCCTGTTCGACGACAGGAAGTCTTCAGCCTTAGTCAGCCAGGTAATTAAAAAACTATCTCACCTTGATTCTTTTCCCTTTAAAAAATTGTGTGTCAAATGCTTTTGGAAGTTATGCAGTGCTGTGAGGCATGCTACAGAAGCCAGGTGGCCTCATTCTTCTGGTGCCTTTTCCAAAAGGATTCTTAATGATCTGTATTCATACTGCTTCATCTGCTGAGCTCATCCAGTTCTGATTTAAATTACAGCTATGAGGAAGCACAGGTTTAGGATATTGAAAGCAGGGTCCTCTTCACACCACCATTTAAATAGTCCAGAATGGATAATATAAAAGGTGTGTATGAAAGCTGAATGTTGAGATGTGATTGAGGGTAAATCAGGCACAAATAGTGAGTCACTGCTGGAGCCATGAGAGCAAACACTGGCTGTGATTTCAGTCAGTACACAGGCCTTTTGCTACATTCAAAGATATGGCAGAGAAGGTCAATTAAAACTGTTGAGAAGCCTTCAGGAACTTTTTGTAACATCTTACCAGGAATTCTAGTGCTTGTAGTGCTTCAAAAGTGTTTGCCATCCCCATTGATAATACTTTGTTCACTTTAGCTGTTCAGTGATTTTGCATCAGATGGGCTGAACTGCCTGTGTTTCCTGCTTGCTTAGCAGGTTTCACTGAAATCTTTCTAGGCTTGTCCATTGACAGGAGGATGGAATCTGTCCATGTTTTCATCTTTTCTCTCAGTACAAACGGGCTGTTGCAGTGGAAATGCCCTGTGGTGTTTTAGAGTGGTACAGTCACTGTGAGGCTCCTGCTGGGAGCACATGGGCACTGTCAGAACAGATACATTTGGAGATGCTGGGCTAAACCTTCTTTTTGTGTGCATATGCCAGGTGGGCACCCACACAACTGGACTGCAATATCAAGGGAGTGTTTGAGCCTGCTGAGTGATCTGACCCAGAGGCTGATGGCACAGCAGGAGGCTGCAGCAGCAAATGGGAGAGCAAAGCAGCCAGTGGGAGAGATGAAAGTACCTCCACAGGCTCCAGGTATGTGAGGAAAGGCTCATCAAAGGTTTGTAAAGCATGGAGGTATAAGTAGCTCCATGGGTACATTAGTGAAGTTGTATGAGGAAAATGAGTCACAGGGATTTCTGCAAGTAAATGCAAACAAAAAGGAAGCCTCTCTCCAGTTTGATTTTAGGTAGTCTTGTTGAAATAATCCCAAGGTAACTAGAAAACTTGCAAAGGTCATGTTTACCCAGTTTGTTTACTTTGTTTGATATTTTGTTCAATACAGTATTTTTTCCACCCTTGCATGAATTAGAACAGTCTGATTATTACAGTTTCAGTAAGTGGTTCAACATAGCACAGGGAGAGATTTAGACTTGCCAAGAGATGCTTTGTAATTTGCATAACTGCTCTTATGATTAGTTTAAGATGGTAAAATTAGGGTTTGTTTGTTTGTTTGTGTGATTCACCAACATCACTGTAGAATAAGAAAATCCCAGACTGACTCCTGAGCTGTGTGCAGCCTCCAAGCATTTTGGGTGTTTTACATGCCAGACTTGGGCATCATTCCTGGCAGCACACCTGTCTTGGCACAAGAGTGCCAGGAAATGGAATCCCTTAGCAGGCAGTGCCCTGGGAACAGCAGGGACTGTTGTAAGTAAGAGGTGAATTTCTTCTAGTGCTGCCGTTCCTTGAATTTTGAGATGGATGTGCCTTTTCTTGCACACCAAGCAGAATAAGAAAGACTTGTCATTCTTCTGTATGTAGCCTTTTTTTCTAGTACTTAATCCTAACAGCCCTCTTAATGTAGATTTATACCAGCATGTAGAATGATGCCTAACAAAAGGAGAAAAATAAATCCACAAGGTTCCTTCTCATGACTTGCTGTTCTTAAACTCACAAACTCTGAAAACACTCCATGCTTATGTTGATGTTACTGCTGTGGTCTCGCAAAGGAGTACACAATGTCCTTGAATAAAAGCTCTGATGATACAGAAGTTGTTGAAATAGCAGTGAAACAACAAACCCATCTCTTATTTGATGTGTGCCATCCAGTTCTCTTCATGCAGTGTGTTCTTTGTCATTAGGCACTGTTGGGACAGAAGACTCGCCTTTCCAGTCACAGAGGTCTAACATTGTTCTCAGAGCCTCCATGTCTCCACTGGTTAAACCCTCCCTGATGCTTCTGAAGGCATCACCTGGGTCTGACATTGGCTCACCTTTCAACTCACCTGCTTTACATTGCAAGAAGGGAGTTATGGATGTGAACTCCCCCTGGCAAGGGCCA
The DNA here is from genome assembly GCA_013400695.1 of Neodrepanis coruscans. NCBI lineage: Eukaryota > Metazoa > Chordata > Aves > Passeriformes > Philepittidae > Neodrepanis > Neodrepanis coruscans. The sequence continues at coordinate 11,886 of VYZS01101774.1, read as the reverse complement.
GTCCAAAGCCCCCTTGTTATGAGGAGGGGACCAAAACTGTGGACATCAGTTTCAGGTAGAGATTATTCCACAGTCTTGAGCCTTGTAAGGCTCAGTGTAGTATCCATGTCAATGGGGAGGACTAGAGTTACAGTTTTCTGAAGGTTCTGAAGATACTGTATTTTTCTCTTGTAGATCAGCAAATGAATGGTTCCCATCACGAATCCTTCCCAGTGCTCTCTGCTGCAAGAGCTGGCAGCGAGGCAGTACAGCCAAAATTTATTTACACATGGCTGCAGAACAGGCAAGAACAGGTAGAGTAAAACTGCAGTACATACAGGGTTCATCTTGGGTATTATCTTTGGAAGAATTTTCCATTTTATGGAATGAATACTTCCTTCTCCACTTAGCTTATATAACACAAATCCTTCCTCCCACCCCCAATCCCTTTATACTGTGTGGAGATGGTGGGGTTGAAGAGGGCCAACTGTGCATTCCTTAGATAAATACAGATGATTAGCTTAATCTTCCATTTCTTTTCAGATAAAAAACTTCTTGTCCAAACGGGCACTGATAATGTATTTCTTCAGCAAGGTAAGGGTGATCCTGTGTTTGGGACAGCAGCAGGGACTGGAAATGCAGGAGCACATGGGCTCTGCTGTGGCCTTAAGTACCTTGTCATGTAGTAGTGCTTCTGAAACATGTATTTTAATCTAAGGTTTTCCATAAGTACAACTTTGTACTGGCTGTTTCATAGCAGGATTGTCCCATATCTGCAGAAAATCTGATTAGAAACTGCTTTTTCCTTAAGCATTTTTAGCCCTTGAAAACCAGCTAGCTAGTATCTCCTCCCTTTCTTCCTTTTCCACACTTTGTGAAGCCCTAATTACACCTATAGCATCATGGGCAGCTTGTGTCCAAAAAGAATTTCAGTACTTTAGATCAGGTTTTTCTGGCTATTTCCCAAGATCCATTGGCCTTTCCAGTCTGTTCTGAGGGGAGGGATGTGACCCTATGGGATATGTAACACCTTATGAAACCTGCAAGTTTGGTGATGTTGTTTATGAAGTGCACTCACAACACTTGGGTTTCTCCTCAGCACCCAGAAGCCTCCATCCAGGCTGTGTTCTCTGATGCCCAAATGCACATCTGGGCTTTGGAAGGTAAGCACTTTCCAGGTGATCCACTCTCTTGGTTCATGGAAAACTTTCTGGGCCTCCTGTGCTTTATAAATATAATGGAATAAAAATCTTTGAAATGCTTTTGACAAAATCCCAACTGCATTTCAGACACCAACATGACTAAAGTCTAATTTACTTGCTAGTCTTGAGATCCCATGTGAGATCTCTTACTTTATATTCTGTATAGATTCCTAAACTTATTTCTTTTGCTTCTCCCTCATGTGAAGCCATGTATCACTTTTACATTTTTCACTAACAGATTTATGACTTCTTTTTACAGCAGCTCTTCTGACTAAAGGCTCTGATTGCTTCTCTGTTAATCAGGGAATTGAGGGAGGCACTCTTGTAGTAACTTTGCAAATAAACAGAAAAAGATGATCTGCAGATAATTAGAAGAACAATGACAGTATGTGGTTGCATTTTGGGATTTTCCTATAGAAAGAGGGAGCCAATGCTTTTTTAAAAACTTATATAATCTCTTTGGCTTTATCAACCTCAAGCTATTATACACCTGTCAAAGCAGTGACTGGTTTAGTCCTGGAGCCAAAGCTGAGGTAACTCAGCTGGCTGCAGCAAGTACTGAAGAACTCCACAACATTAGTAGAATCTTCCATGATCTTTGTTACTGGATTCTCAACTTTTGAAGCATTAATTAGAGCATTTATTATTTTTTAAGGTCTGTCTCACTTGGTAGCAGCCTCCTTTACTGAAGACCAGTTTGGAGTTGTCCAAACTACACTGCCAGCTATCCTCAATACTTTACTGACTCTTCAGGAGGTAAAATGTTAACTTTTCCTTACTGCAGGACAAATCTAAGACAAGAGGAGTCTTGTTAATTTTACATTCTGCCCTCGCTGACTAGTCATAACATCCAAGCTGTTGCTCTTCTGCAGTTAATCTAACCAAAACAGCTGGTTGTCACTGAGTGCCCTGTGACACAGCTGAATAAAAACCTTGTTTGTTTATTAAACTGTAGAAGGAGAAAGCATGGAATATTTCAATTAAAAAAAAAATGGTACTGTGTGTTTATTTCAGGGATGCAGCAGTTACAATACTGTATTTTATGCAGAGTTAGGACTGTATTTGGCTGTACACAATTCCTCGTGCAACATGGAGCACTTGGAGACATTGCAAATCACAGGAGATAAGATCTGTGTGGTGTTCTTTCTGTTAATGCCAAGTCATTACTCTCAAAATACTGCTGTTTGTGTAATGTGTATTTTAGAAAAAAAATTTCCAAGGCTATGTGTGTCTTATTGACATAATCATTTTACACTGCCCTAATGGAGATTCTTGGAAAGAATTTAGAGGTTATTAAAGTTCTTCAGTATAAGTCATCCATTCCAAGAACAGGCACAAGGGGGATAAAAAAGCCAATACCCTTGTTTCTGAAATAAATGAGTCATAATACAGGACAAAATTGTGTTTCTACTGCAGCATGTGCTGAGCTTGGCAGTTAAGACACAGTAACAGAGAATTTTATTTCACAGAACCTGGTTCTGTGTTCTTGTTGATGGACAGGAAATGTTCAGCCTCCAAAATGTTTTTTTTTGTGTATTGGTAGAATTTCTGAGTTTTGCTTTATTTGACACAAACGTGTCACTTGTGATGTTATGAAATAACTGAATGGATGACTTGAGTTCATTTCTGTTTTTCTCAATCAGGTTGTTGACAGACATTTCAAACTGCCACATGTTTCTAGCAAACCTCCCCGGGTTTCAGGGAGTCTGGTGGACACGTCTTACAAAACACTAAGATTTGCACTCAGAGCATCCCTGAAGACAGCACTGTACCGGATAACTACTGTCTTTGGAGAGCACTTGAAGTAAGAACTTGCTCATGATTCCCTGCTTCCTAAATTCTAGTTTCATTCATTTCATTGTAGAACCTGTGAGAAGTGAAGTTAGGGGGAAAAAATCCCTTCAAGTCATTACTCTAACACAGTATTTTAGTATTTTTTTATTTGTGGAACCTTGAAAAGTTCTTGTGTAGATACATGATCTGTCCCAGAAATTCATTATTCATAGATTTCTGGACAATTTTTCTTACTGACTTTTCACGAACTCTTTAGAAGTAGTTCATGAATACACTGGTTTAATAAATCTGAGCTTCTGAAAAGAAAATAAATCAAGTAGAGGCAATTGTTCTGTAGGGAGAGAATCCTATGAAGGGTCCAAATAATGAAATTCCCTTGCTGCCTGGTCATCCTTCTCAGCTACTGTCCCAGCAGGCAGATTTCTGTCCCTGGCCTCTGAATATGTGGGACTGAAACTCCCTGCATTATCTGCCCATCTGTCCCTGGGGGGATGAAATGTTCCTCAGTTTAAAAATGCTCAATATACAAGAGAGATCATTTTAAGAGGTTCTTTCTTACCCAAATCATCCTTGCAAGTTAATCAGTTTAAGGAAATGGGCAAGGTTTCCTGGGACAGGTATCTTTTAATATTGGAAGCTGTTGAGGATTAGAATCGAGAGTTTTAAGGGTGAATACCCGTATTTGTCTTGGAATGTAGGGTTTTTGTACAGCTGGGTTTTCTAAAATACAGCTTCAGTGTAATTTATTTCAAAATATGCTTAATTTTGGCAAGAGACTTTATTTTCATGGTATATTGCATTTAATGTAACATGTTCTGGTTTTGTTTCTAGTGCAGTGCAAGTGTCTCCAGAACATAAGAAAAGACTTCAGCAATTCTTGGAATATAAAGAATAATTAATAGTTTTTCAAGACTTGCTATGAAGAAATTGAGACTTAATGAACCTTTTTATCTTGGCTTTTTGGAAAAGCATATGGAAGTACAAGTTGCAGAACAAAACTTTCAGAACTGTAGAAGAGCTCTTATGGGTTTGGATCATCTTTTGTATAATAAAACTTGTAAAACTCATCTTGTCTTCTTTTAGTGTCACTTATAAATGAGAAAGTGCTAGTTCTTCTTTTAGGTACAACTATGACATTTGTGGATTATTAGAGTTACTTTGACACTCTGTTTCTTCATTATTTTTCACACTGTGTTCTTTCCCTACACTTTTCTGTAAAAGGGCTGATCAGAGATTCACATGGATACTTGGTGTGCTTAAGTGCTTCATAAATTCAGTTGATAACACTTTCAGTGCAGATCAAGTGTGTAGTTTAAGAGTAGGAAACAGATGTGCCCAGGAATAAAACATGCTGCTCTTCTGTGAGCTGGAAATGCTCCTTCAGAGTAAAACTGTGTGCAGAAAGGCATTTTTAACACACAAATACTGATGGGAAAGTGAGCAGCCTGGGCTTTATCTTTAAGGTGACCTAGGAAAGTAACTTCATCTATGCTGAAACATAAGGGAACATGACTGCATTTAGTACAACTCCCAAGTAATGATACCATGAATTATAGTGACAGCTTTCTGTTCAGAAGGTAGGAAGAATGTTTCCAGCATATCCAAATTTTTCAAAATAACATACATTAGTGGTAGAATCTGGTGAAAAATGCTACTTTTTAAAAGCTTTTTGTCTGAAAACCTGTCCAAAAAATGTGAAAATTAACTACTCAATTTTTAAACAGACTCTAGTTACTGTGATTCCTACACTAGAAGATGTGTGGAGTATGAAGATGACAACAGTAAGCTAAATGGTCTTGCAAATTAATTTAGTGTGATAAGGGCAAACAAAATTATCACGTTCTCTTCCGTGCTGTTAGTCTTATGGTTTTGTTGCCGCTTGGGTTTTTTGGTTGGTTTTTGTTTTGTTTTTTTTTTAATAGAAGACCCAAGAACTGAAGATGGCTCTGGTGTCAGTTATGTGGGTGTGATGAAATGATCAGCTGATAGTGGCTATGCAGTAATAACCCTTTAGGAAGTCTAAGTTTTTTAAGTTTTGAGAAAACAATCTCCCATGAGACCTGCATTTTGCTTTCTTCGATACAGAAACAGGTAATTTTTTTTGTAATGCAAACACTGCAGGTGTTAGATTTGATAGTGGAAATGAGAATTATTCTTTTTGCATTGAGATGGGTCACAGCAAACTGTAAGTGATGGACAGCCTTCCACTGTGTTTCAAGGTTAAGCCTCTTAAAGCTTTCTCAGGCTCTACTTCTACCAAAGGTTTGACTATTACTCCCTGCCTGACTTACTAAATATTTTAATTTGCTTATTTTCTGGCAATGCAATGTGCAGCTGGAGTTAAATTGATCTTTAGCTGGTACCTCAGGTGTAACTGTTGACTCACATACTGCAGCTGAAAGTTTCAAATAAGTTTTATCCCACTTTTAAACGGGTGCAATATTTTTTTTTTTATTGTGGTGGTATTTTCTGCAATACTCCCACAACTACAAGCTACAAACTATAATTATCAGTGTTGGAGTTGTCAGCTGCAGGCTTAAAATGTTGGTGACTTTTTGATGCCAAAGTGGTTGAGGTCTGTCTTGGAGTTGCAGCAGAGATTTGCACATGACATCTACTAATGTGTGTGTGATTCATGGCACTCTCTGTACGGCAGAAGAGCTTTCAAAAGCTGATTGCTTTGTGGTTTATTTAAAAGCTCCAATTCTTTTAAGAGCTGAAGACTTTTTTAAGCCTTTACTTCAAAGTGCATCTTTAACAGTAGCTCATGCTTGTGAATCTTAATTGTACAAGATATAAAGTGTATGTTGGGTGCCCTCTGAAGGTGCAGTTACTGTCTCACACAACTCAAACAGGGATAACATCATCCTCGAGTTTTGGCTTTGGGAATAATTATATTCCCTTGGCAAACTACTGGTGTTTCAAGTCCTTTTGTGTATTTCTGTCTTAACATGAAAAGAATCAGTCTGTGAAGGCTCTGTGAAGTAGGCGAAGAGTCTGTCCAGTTCAATTCTGCATTCTGGTTAATGAGAAAAAAAAAAGCTGGTGGTTTTATATGTAACTGGTGGTTTGTATGTAACTGCAGTTAAACTGGATCCCTCAAGCCTGATAGATAATATCTGTTAAATCATCTCAAAGATGAGTTGCATCTTGCTGCTGAATTGCCTGCTGCATGCACAAGTGAAACAGCATTCTGGTAACCTTGTGAACAACCTGCCTCTCCCACAGATTAGCTGCAGTCAAGAGTACCTGAAATTATTTCCAACAGCTGTGGAGAGTTACGAGGTTGATGGTTCAGATCAGTGTTCCTGCTACAATGAAGTAATGAAATAGAAGCTTTAGCTCTTAAGCAATCTGGGTCTGAAAAGAAAAAAAACAAACCTATCTCCTGCTTCATTTTCTGAGACAGAGCCTTGAAAATTCAGCCTCTGTGAACAAACACAGTGACCCTGGTCCTTGCAGCTCTCGCACACTGCTGTATCCACGGGAGCTGTGCAGGACTCGCTCCCTCGACAGGAGCACTCTGCCACTTTGGAGAGTTGTCTTGATGCCAGTCACAGCTCTGGGCCTGAATGCCCCCTTGAAATGAAGTGGTTTCGATTCTGTTGCTGTGAGCCTTGAACAGAGGCTGCTTTGTGTGTGTGGCACCCGCTGTCCTCGGGCCTGGAGCAGCCACTGTCCCACCTTCCCCACGGCTCCCAGGCCATCCAGCTGCAGCTCTGCAACCATCAGCCTCCTGCTGATGAATTTGCTGGTACCTGTTCCGTCACAGGCAAGTGGTGCAGTCTGTGAGCTGTGTGCTCACAGACCTCCCCCAGCTCTGCCTGGGGGTACAGGTATCCCTATGAGGTGGCCCCAGGAGAACCCTTGGCTGTGGAGGAGCTTCTTGCCATGTGCAGTGCTGTCCCCAGGGGATGAGTGGGGGCAGCTTGCAGTGCTTTGCCTGTCCAAGCAGGTGTATTGTAGGTGCAGGGCTTCACCTGTCAATGGCAGCCATGCTCCCACTATTCCCACCACACCGGTCCTACAAAGATGTGATCAAAAAAATGAAGGCCTGTTTGGAATCAACACAGATAATGTAAGTTGAGGACCTTCCCCACTACGTACCCACCTCCCTCTGTGGCCTTTGATATTTTTCATCACCAGTACTGTGTTAAGGTATTTGCTGTGTGGATCAAATGCATTTAGGTGCTGTATCTGGAATGTGGTTTGCCAAGCTTTTGTGTTGTAAGGGGATGTTCTTTGGACAAACATGTAGTATAAACAAATGGTGCAGCTCTCTCATGTCTGAGAAAAAAGCTTGAGAAAGCAAAACCTGCACCATGTTGTGATTTCAGCAGGCCAAAAAAAAAGAAAAAGGAATAGAGAAGATTGGACCTTTCTGTCCTTGCAAAAATCTTGGGACTACAGTAGGGCTGGTCAATCAGGAGACATGAACATGGTATCTCTGGAGCCTGCCATAAGAACAAAACAAATTCAAATGGGAATAGTTCCCTGGGTGGCCTGTTGGATATGTGAGTTGATTCTTCAAGTATGTGTTGATGGCACAAGAATTCTCTCTTTTCTTTTTCTGTTTTTTTTATCTTCCTAAAGAGTGAGTTCCTACAGTAAGAAGACTTTCAGAGAAAACTGTGGCCCAAGCACATGTATGTACTCACACAATCAAAGGAACCAGTGCTGACTGTACTGTGGGTTCCTCTCCTACCCCTGACCAAAGTATGTAAAAAAATTATAGGCTTTGCCTTTCACTTCTTGAGTAACTCAACTTTTAAATCTGACTACTAAAACACAGGGCTGGGGTGGGCTGTTCTATTCAGCTACATCTTGTCTGAGAATGTATGACGAGAGGAAATTTTGAAGGAATTTGGAGTGGGAATATACAGCCTTCTATGAGTCAAAGGTTGTTGAGGGTTATATGTAGGCATCATTCTCCTCTCAGTTCAGCAAGTTCCAGTTGTGAGCTTACTAATGTTAGAAATTCCAGCTCAAGAGACAGAACGGGTGCAATATTCCAGGGCAAGCTCTGAGGACCAGGGAGATGAGGCAGCAGCTTTGTAAACCACTGGGTTCCTGTCTGTTCACTGTCAGAGAACTGCTCAGGGCAGGTTTGGGGAAGCACCAGGCTGTGGACCTTGTCAGTGGTGGTACAAAGTTTTGGATTTAGCACAGGGCTGCAGCTCAAAGCTGGGTAGTGAGGGGCTGTTGTCTTTGCTGGCAGACGGTTCTGGGAAGGCTTTATCAGCAACCATTGCTGTAGGAAGAGAAAGTCCATTCAGAATTATTGCAAACTGAACACCACCAGGGAAGTGGTTTGTCTTCTCTGTGCCTTGCACAGTAATCCTGTGCAGCACTTCAGCTCTTCATGAGTCCCACTTTGCAAGTCTCAGTTTCTCTGTGCTCTGTTTGGCACATCAAGGGCTGAGTTTAACTGATGGAACTGGAAATGTGTTTTGCCACAGACAATAATGAGAAATGCTAAACGACCTGGAGTGGGGGGTAAGGGAAGCAGTCAATCTTTGTCACAAGTTTAGCACACAAAATGAAGATTTTGGCTTCTAGGCCTCTGTTGTAAAATGGGCCTTAGCCTAACCCCACCCTCCCTCATCCCCAGATAACAAAATATTTGTGTCCAAATCAGGAGGCTGTTGTGGTGATGGGCACCAAAGAAATGCCCTGGAGTAAATTCTGTAAAGGGCTTGGCTGATACACAGTAAATACATTCAATGTGTGGCCCAGACACTGTGCCAATGAAGACAAAACAGAAAAAGTGACTAGCTGCTCATTCAGCAATCATTAAATATATAGAGCCCCAGGCAGAATAACTGGGGGCCATGATATAGTGCCAGTTCTGTAACTCAGAGTAGGCATGAATTGAGGTTGTCCCAGCAATTCTAGTCCTGGCAGATCCCAGTGCTGACTATTGGATTTTACAAGCTAAACATTCTGGAGTTTTTTTGTTTGTTTATGACTGAAGTTTATTTTATTACCTGTGTTGTGTATGCATGGTGTGAGAGATGGATCTGTTTGGTAACTGCAGGTGTAAACAACCCCATCCTGAACAGAAGCTGGTTGGACCCCTCTTTAGAGATACTTTCCTCAAAGTTCACTGGAATGATCTGCCAATTAACTGGAAGGCAGAAAGGATCTGAAGTCCTACAGTGGCTTTTGGAGATGCTGTTTTTTCTTGCACTCTCTGCAAGACAAAGGTGGATGGTTTTCCCAAAACGTGCTATTGAGGTTTGTTTTTAAAAGATAAGTTAGGGTGATCTGAGGAATCTATTTTTTCTAACTATAAGAGCTATAAACAAATCTGTAAGTTATGAAGCAATAGTTGAGTACATCACTAGATCATGTGTGGTCAGTTTGACCCTGCTGCCTTAATTTAGGAGGTCATTTTCAAACCACCATAAAGAAGGGCTTTGTGCTGCCTTAAAGGGATATGGGCAATCTCTAAGAAACAGGCATACTTACAGAGACAATCCATTTGACTCAGTTTTTGTTTGGTTGTTTCTCTTTTATTATCTGTGATGATGTAAATTAAAACAAAAACAAGTCTGGACTTGGTATGCCTTTGTAAATGAATTGCTGTGTGTGAATGACAACTCATTTGTGACCAGGTTATTCTCCCACCAGAGAGCTTGTTTTGCTCTATATTAACAGAATGCTTATGGTAACACCTCCTACCCCTGTCTGCACTGTAGCAGTTTCACAAAGTTCTTACAATTTAAATTGAGGCCTTTTTAAATTCCATTTTATTGCTTGTTGGAGTAGAAGATTTCAATATATGAACTAGAGATTAATACTTTGCCTCTGCTTGTTTGCTCTGCAGCTCCCCTTACCTGGATCTGTTCTGCTTCATTCCTCTCCCCACAGAACTGTTTGGGGAACTGGAGGTTTCAGGAGTTTCTCAGAGATCCAGACTGTGATGAGCCCGAGTGTGGCAGCCAGTTACAGCCCCTTGCTTTCTGGCAAAGGTAAAGAGCTGGATTTGGTAGAGTCCCCTTTATGCAATGTCCTTTCCCCCCTCTCGTTGCTCTCTCACTGTCCTCCTGTGAACTCAGCTCTCAAGGCAGGACAGGTGTGCAGCTGTGAATGTGGAGCAAAGAGGCTGCAAAAGCACCTGTAGACACTTTCGTGGTACTGACCCGATCGTGGCTGTTGTCAGCAGGGAAAAACTCGTGTGTTAAACTTGACCTAGTGAGAGGATATTCAGGCAATTAGTTGCACTCCCCATTGCAACCTCACCTTTGAAATGAAGCAACCCCCAGGGACTAGCTTCAGGGACTGAAGATGGCCTGTCTGCCTCAACTGGAAGCTCTGCTTTGGTGATGGTGACTTCACTAACAGAGGGAAGAGGAAACTCTGTGGGACATGTTATGACCCATGACTGCAGCCCCTGGCAACCAGGAATGCTGACCAAGAAGGGGAAATCTTACACCCATTCTCCTAAAGGGATCACTGCTGTCATGGAGAGAGAGGCCAATGATTGGTTTTCACAAGGACACAAGGAGGGAAACACTCATCTCGTTCATGGATGTAGTGACAACATTTGGTGAATCAGTGTTTGCTGTACAGCTCGTGCACTCAGCAAAGTCATGGTGACCCAGGGTATAAAACAGTCTTAGCAGCCACAACTGCACTTGCTTGGCCTTTGTTCCAGAACCAAAACATATGAAGTGTCTTCTGATTCAGCAGGGAGAAAAAGGAACTGCTTAACTCTTGCATTAGTAGCACGATTCAAGGAGTACTTGTTCCTCCCATGTCTGTGGACTTGCTGGAGGAGCCAAGTTGTTGCTTTGGAACAGCTCTAGGAGTCAAGTCTCTCTCAGACACATCTAGCTTTGGAGAGGGATGTCCATCCACCACCAGTTTCTCTTGCTCAGGCCCAGGGAGGCCAAATGACACACTTGAACCTGAGGAAATAGTGGGGTGAGAGCAGGTTTGAGTCCGTGGGGCCTCATTTCCTATGGGAGGAATGTGGGTCCCTGCAGCCTGAGCATCTCTGGGAGCTGATCTGCTACGAGGAAATTCACCTCGCTGTGCAGGGCCTTCACCCTGTGTGCTGTTGGAGCCTGGAGCTGTGATGTGCTTCAGTCCAAAGCCTTCCTGGCTTTTAGAGGGTGCCCAGAGCACCAGCGGAGCAGCCCAGCCCTGGGCGATTGTTGAGCCAGTGGCGGCACCTGCCGGTATTTTGCAGAATATCCTGGATATTGGTGGTGATAAAAAGAAATAAACGACGGATAAGAGCAGGACACATGTGCCCTCAGGTAGAGAATGAAGAGTGATGTGGGTTAAGGAGCTGTCCTTTTCCCTGCTTGCTGTGGGAAGATCGTTAACCACGAAAGAGAATCCCTCTCACAATATATCCCAAACTCCCTGTGTTCTAGGAAACTTCTGGTTTAGATATTTGGGCAGTGTGGATCAATACAGCTGTAATAATTTGCACAAGATGAGCCCATGTTCAGGATCCACCTAAACACTATTTTTTTTCCCTGCACTGGAAGCAGCAGCAGGATCACCCTGGTTACACTGTGTTCTGGAATAATATTTCCCTCAGTAAATTTTACTGCCTCTTCATGTCACTGAGGTTTTAGACCGTTGCCACAGTGTATTTGTGTCTTAAATAATTACAGCTTCTGGTAGCCCTGCCAGGTGCCTTTAGCATTTCCAAATCGAAGAGAAAGAACAGTTCAGTCCTGAGGGCCCCACGGATGGGACTGGGCAATGGGGGATGTAGGTTAGCAGAGCACTGAGAGGTCGTGTGTGGCTGTAGAGAACATACAGTGAAAATTTTTACATTGGTCATACCCTGGGGATTTATAAAAATATTCCAATTCAGTATTTGTGTCAGCTAGTTGATATTTAGTTTTGTTTCCCAGAGCATTAAGATGGGGATTTCTCCCTTTTTTTT